>PVIC010007098.1:0-51970 GCA_004025085.1 Thryonomys swinderianus | reverse complement strand
ACATCACCTCCCCTCCTTCTTTTGCCCTAGGCTGGTCACCCGTTCCAGCAGCGCTGTACACAGTCAGCCTATTGCAGCAGCAAGCAGAAGTGGGAGGCGCCTGTGTTTCTTCTTTTCTTGGACTGCGTGTGGCAGATACTTCGTCAGTTCCCTTGCTCATTTGAATTCAATGAGCATTTCCTTATCATGCTTTTTGAGCACGCTTATGCCTCACAATTTGGGACATTTCTGGGCAACAATGAAAGTGAAAGGTGAGTGCACTGCCCACGTGAGGACATTATATTATTAATTTTAGTGACTCACTAGAAGAGGCAAGATGTGGACCTATATTAATGTCACTTATAAGAAAGTAGATGCTACAGTTAAGGATGAATTAAATTACAATACCTATAGCTTGATTTTATGCCATTCTCATTCTTTGGATGAGGATAGGCTTGACCTTATTCTGTTAGGTTAAATTTCGGGGCTGGGCTTGCTTGGCATGTATGAGGTCCTGGGTTCCATCCCCAGCACTTCAAAGAAACAAAAAACAGAAAGACACAGATGTGCACCAAATTAATCTATTTAATACATAGGATCTTTAAAATGTTTGCTTCTACTCTTTAGTCTAGGCCCCATTCTATAAACTATCATTCTACTCTGTTGATTTTTCCCTTTGCTGTGCAGAAGGATGTAGTCCCATTTGTCAGTTCTTGTTAACTCCTATACTGCTGGAGAATATTCAGAAAATATTTGCCTAAGCCTATGATTTTAATTATTTCTTCTGTGTTTCCTTGTAGGATTTGAGTTTTGGGTCTTGATCCATTTTGAATTGATTTTTATACAAGTTGAGAGACAAGGTTCCAGTTTCCATCTTTGACATATAGATACCCAGTCCTCCTACCACCCTTTATAAAGACCTTTCTGCAGTATACACTTTTGGACCCCTTGCCAACAGGCAGGGAGCTGTAGCTGTGTGTGTTTATATGTCTTCTGTTCTCTTGGTCAGTATTTCTGTTTTTGTGCTAGTACCATGTGTTCCTGTGCTTTATACTACATTTTGAAATTGGGGACTGTGATACCTCCAGCCTTGTTCTCTTTTTTTAATTGATTTTATATATATACATTATGAAAGTTTGTGCCAGTACATGACACATCTTTTTTTTTTTTTTCTGGCAGTACTAGGGATCAAACTCGAGCCCTTGTGCTTCTAAGGTAGGCACAGTACCACTTGAGCTAAATCCCCAGCTACATGACACATATTGATTCTCACTTTTTCCCATTCCCCTGCCCTCCTACAACTCTTCTTGTTCTTTTTCTTTAGGATTGCTTTGGCTATTCTAGGTCTTTTGTGCTTCCAGATAAATTTTAGTATTTTTTCTAGTCCTGTGAAGAATGGCAGTGGTATCTTCATGAGGATTGCATTGACTCTGTGGATCTCTTTTGTAATGTGGCCATTTTAGCAATATTAATTCTGCTGATCCTTGAGCATGGGAAGGCCTTCCATCTTCTAGCGTCTTCATCACGTTTTTAAAAGTATCCCCTAAATTTCACTGGAGAAGTCTTTTACCTCCTTGATTAGATTTATTCCTAAATTTTGTCGTGTTTTGTTTTTGCTATTGTGACTGGAATTGTCTTCTTGATTTCTTTCTCAGAAGGCTCCTTATTGCTTTATAGAAAAGTTATTGACTTTCTGTGTTGATATTGTACCCTTCCACTTTGCTGAATTTGTTCACCAGATCTAAAAGTTTTCTGTTGTTTTTAAGAGTCTTGTAGAAAGGATTATCGCATCTGCAATCAGGAATAATTTGACTTCTTCCTTCCTTCGTTGTTTCTCCTTCCTTTCTCTTGCCTAATTGCTCTAGCTAAAAATTCAAGTACTATGTTGAACAGAAGTGGCTTAGTGTCGTTCCTGACTGTGAAGGGGTGCATTCAGTTTTTCACATTTCAGTATGATATTGGTATAGGTTTCTTATATACAGTACAGTTTTAATTATATTGCGATAAGACCCTTCTAAACCTACTTTATGGCTTTTGTCATGAAGAGATGTTCAATTTTCTCAAAGGTTTTTCTGCATCTGTGGAAATAATTGTGGAATTTCATTTTATTTACTTGGCTGGGATGAAGCCAACTTGAGCATGGTGTATGTCAGAGCCCCAGAAGTGCTCTGGCTGACACACTGATTCTACTGGGTATGAGGGGAAGTGGGTAACTGTCATGACTCTGCCTCACACAAGGGGAGGGAGTTAGTAACTACCTATTAGTTGGTTTCCGTCACTGTAACAGTCACCTTGCTTTATGGATTTAATTTATTCTACAATTTTGAAGAAGATAGCTGCGTTCATGTTTGTGTGTGGGGAAGATGGCCCCAATGTGGAGCTTGAGAATGAAAGCACAATTTTGTGAGATGCTTTTGTTTATGTATGAACCAGATTTTTGCAAACAGAAGCATCATGAACTTCAGGTTTACAATAACTAACTTACGAAGAGAAAGGGGCTGTTTGCCTCGAGGTTTCAGGGCCCGTCCCAGGCCAATGCCCTGGCTGCTCCCTGGTACCAGGGGTGGGGATGACAGGGGGAGAGCTGTGCTGAACAGACCATGCAAGGAGGAGGCCAGGCTGGGTGCGGTTTATACATAAATGATCTCGGGGAAAAACTGACTCCAGGAAGACTTCAGTCTTTAATGTAGTATGTTTTGGTTAATGTAAGACTCACCACAGGCCATCTTTCTATCTTTGTTAAAATTTACTTCTTCTAAAGCATGCCAGTCCAGTCTCCTTCCCTGTAGTTTATTCCATGATGAAGAGTTGCCCAGTTTATTATCAGGATTACTGTGGACACAGTTCATTGCATAAGAATATAGATTAAATTTGTCTTAACATTCAGATTTAGTTTATATTTAGTCTTTGGCAATTTGTCCGTATTTTACATGCATGGCATTAATTTTTCCTAAAAGCTAAGAAACACTCTAATAAAATGTTTTGTTTGAGATTTGTTCAACTTCCATTTTTAATATGATGTGTATAATTTTTGTGACCCTCCATAGGCATCTCAGAAACAGAAGTTGGGAAGCTTTTTATAATAAGCTATTTTAAATTAAATGCAATTTGCATGTTCTGTAGATCCACAGTGGGGACCCTTGAGAGTTCTGAACGATAGGCATAGCCCATCTTGGCACACATGCGTAGGTCGCAGCACAGCTCCATGAAGGGGTCCCCTGTAAGATGGCCTTTGTGGTTGATGAGCGATCTGATGCTGATTGACAAATATCTTCAGCTTTTGGTTTCTCTATTAAAACTCTCGTGCTCTGCCTGTGGTCACACAGAAAGCAAGATCAGCTGTCCCAGAAGCAGATGAAGAGGAGCTGGCGAGCAGATGTCCCAGATCAACCAGCTTAATGGCAGTTTTCTTTCTCCATCAGATGCAAGCTGAAGCTGCAGCAGAAGACAATGTCATTGTGGTCCTGGGTCAATCGGCCCAGCGAGCTGAGTCAGTTCACCAACCCCCTCTTTGAAGCCAACAACCTCGTCATCTGGCCTTCCGTGGCCCCACAGAGCCTGCAGCTGTGGGAAGGTACTGGGCCTCACAGAGCTGCCCTCTCACTTGGTGCCTGCACATGCGCTCTGCTGGCCTTTTCAGTGGTCAGCAGGGTGTGGCCCCACCCCCTCAGCGTGGGCATTCACTCTGTACCTTTCCCAGCCCCCTCTTTCATTTTTATACTGAGACAGGAGATAAGGTCTCCCTCAGTTGCTAAGTTGCCCACTCTAAACATAAGATTCTCCTGCCTCAGCCTCCTAAAGTACTGGGATTACAGGCATATGCCACCATGCCCAGCTAGTCTGTTACTTTGTCATAAGAGAGTTGATGGGTAGTTGAGACATAAATAAATTATAAGTTCCTGGGGAAGGGTTTGTTTTCCTTCATGAAGCTGTTACTGGGATAGGCCCCTGTGTTAAATGCTCTTAGATGCTAATATGGCCAGTCATTCCATTGAATCTAGAAACAGACACAAAGTATCATTGGCACAGAATTTTCAGCTTCATTGTTCCAATGAAATAATAACCAATGTGGAATTTTCAGATTATTCTGAAATATAATGTTTTTTAAAAATACTAATTTCTGGGCCGGAGATTTAGCTCAGTGGTTTCCAACGCCTGCCTCGCAAGCACAAGGCCCTGAGTTCAATCCCAGTAACCATATACAATGCTGGGCGTGGCCCACCAGCCATCAGTACCACATACCACAGTGCCAGGCATGGTGGCTCATGCCTGTAATCCTAGCACTCGGGAGGCAGAGGCAGGAGGATTGCTGAGTTCCAGGCTTGCCTGGGCTACACGGTGAGCTCAGGGCCAGCCTGAACTACAAAGCGAGACCCTGTCTCAAAAAAACAAACAAACAAAAAAACTAATTTCTTAGACTACCGAAGATTATCTTAGGTAGCAAAACTTGTTTTTAAAAAAGTTATTTGAGGGGCATGGTGGCACAGGTCTATAATCCCAGCACTCTGGAGGCTGAAGCAAAGTCATCACTGCAAGTTTAAGGCCAGCCTGGGCTATATAGTGAGACCCTGTCTTCCTAAAATGTTACCAAACTCTAAAATATATTAGCTGTTCTTTAAACAAGGACTATAACATATTGTTGAATCTCTGTGTGATCATTTTGAAGACAACAAGCAGATCTTTACTTGTGTGCATCAAGCCATAGAAAATGCCAGTGAAAGTGTGGTAGCCATTTGCTGATTGAAACTGACTTGCATGATTTGTACTGCGTTCCAGTGTGGCCCACTCTCAGCAGCTCCTGGCAAAGGCTCGTTCATTGCTGTCTGAGTCTGTTTCCACCGCTTCTCTGCATGCCAGCATCACCTCTTGTCCCTCTCAGCATGCACTTCTGCATGGTCTGCTTCCCTGGCCTTGGTCTGGGTCTGGTTGCCGAGTTGTTAGAAGTGGGGAAGGGACGCAGCCTCTGAGTCCCCAGGTTCCTCAGAGGTTTTGTACATTGATTTTATGAAGCCGGTTTGGCTGCTTGAAACAGAACTTCCCCGCCTCCTCTCTTGACTGTCGCAGGCAGTCACAGGGACAGGTGAGTGTCTCATCCCTGAAGGTCACAGCTTCACTTCCTGTGTAAAGACTCCTGGGACTATTAATCACTGAGACTGGCTTTTGGCGGAAGCCAAATTTGGGAGGTACATGGCCAGCTACCTAGTTTTACCAGACTCAGTGGGATTTGAGAAACTAAGTGACAGAAGGAAAACATTATTAGTGGATGAACTCTTGCCATGTTGTTGAGCACACATTCTGAAGTGCTTAGTTGGTGCCTCTGCAACTTGAGGCTGGCTGAATTCCATCTGAGGTAAGTCTTAGAGTGGATGCATATATGCATTACATGGGACTGCTCTTTGGCCTTTTTTGTTTGTTTGTTTTGCTTTGTTTTTTGAGAAAGGATCTCACTGTATAATCCAGCCCTCAATTCTGTGGTGATCCTTCTGCCTCAGCCTCCTGAGCACTGGGATTATAGGTGTGGGTAACCACACCCGATTGTGCTTTTTGTTTGGCCTTTTAAGACTTTCTGCTATTCATATTTACCTAATAACTATACATTAATAGTAATTCTTGTATCAAAGAATAGAATAATCATGCAATAAAAGGAAAAAACAGATCAATTAACCTATAAGCAGTCAGCCTCGCTATCTGTGGGTGCCGCATGTATGGATTCAACTAACTGTGGACCTAAAATATTGTTTTAAAAACTTGCATCTTTTTAAACATACACAGACATTTTTCCTTGTCATTAGTCCCTAAGCAATATAGTGTTATATTGTTATAGTTAATTCCTTAATATTTACATTGCATGTGTTGTCACAAGTAATGTTGAGATGATTTAAAGTATGCAGGAGGATGTGCGTACGTTATATACAAACACTGTCATTTTTTGTGAAGGACTAGGCCCCCGGGGATTTGGTTTGTCAAGGATGCTGAGGGTCAAATGTATATCCTCACAGTGCATAAAGGGCAGTCAGTTATTTTTCCAGTCTGCCTGTGGAATCAGCTGACTGGCTCGGTGGGTGGGTGAGTGCGCACGCGCAGGCTCCGGGGCTGCGGCAGTGTGGACCAGTTCTGCGTGACTCAGAGTGGGCATTTTCCGGGGGAGGCGTTTTGCACATGTGGGACACTGCACAGGTCTGAGCAAAATTCTGCTGTGGTAAAAACACATGATTTGTCTTCTGAACCTAGAGTGTTTATGGCTTTGTAAGTGACCAGCTCTTATTTCTCACTGTATCACAGAGCAGCATTTTATTTGATAATTTTGTGGAATTTTTATGAAGAATTAATGAACATGTACCATATAAAAATCCTGATACTATATTTAATTGGATCCTTGATTGCTGTATGTTTTAAAGTATGATAGAACCCAGTATAGGTTGTAGGGAGGAAAGAGAGAAATGTAGAGCTGATGAGCGGGATTCTGTGTCCCTGCAAGCACCAGGTTGATCTGCTGCTGTCTCTTCTTCCCTCTGGATTCCATAGGAATTTTCCTGCGATGGAACAGATCCTCTAAGTATCTGGATGAGGCATATGAGGAGATGGTTAACATCATTGAGTACAACAAGGAGCTGCAAGCCAAGGTCAACGTCCTGCGGAGGCAGCTGGCAGAACTGGAGACAGAGGACGGGCTGCAGCAGAGCCCCTGAGTGTATCCAGCCCTGCAGCGCCCGCCTCTCTCCTGCCCTTCAGCAGGCTTGTACTCAGGAGCCCGGAATTTAGGACTTCACTTGGGACCCCTCGTGTCATGGCTTCCTCAATACTGGTGAACAAAACTTGGCACAGACACACCTGTTTTAGGTGGCCCGCTAGGCCCTTTGCTTTGGGAGCAGGAAGGAGGTGCTAGTCGTTTAATTTTATGTGACATCCGTGACCTAGTGAGTGCCGCTTGTCACAGGCCATTTCACTGAGCTTCCTCCACAGCCACTTTGCACCCTGTGCTCCAGCCCAGTTCAGGATACAAGAATCTCTATAGCAAACAGTGAATGGTTAGAACCAGCCAGGTTAATAAGCACTCAGTATAGAAACGTTTTTCAAAGTTGAAATGGTGGATAAACCAAGAACTTTGTGTTTGACGTGCCATTTACTTTTGGTCCTTAAAATAACCATTCCCTTTAAAATGGTTTTGGAACTAACAAAGCTGAATTCATTCTCATTCTGAATTCCTTCTCATTCCTCAAGAGGGGAGAATTGGAACACTTCAGATAAATTTTTTTATAAGGCAACAGGTGTGGTTCTCTGACAGTCACAAGAGTTAAATTTCTTTTAAGAGAAGACACTAAAAGTATGTGCAATACACAGTCAGAGCAGGAATTGTTCCTGATAGAGAACTGTTGTTACTGTTGAATTGGTATTTTAGGCTTTGGGCCATAGATACAAAATATGTATCAACTGTTGGGTGTAAAATGAAACTGTCACTTAAAATAGGGTTGTTACAGTTAAGCTGCAAATATGGTTTTCTTAAACCAGAGCCGCACCGCCCTCGTGTGAAGTTCCCACTGTGCTGGTTTATACCTCTGTGTGTGTTTGTGCGTTTGACTTGATTGTTAAGTATTCTAAGGGTTTACTGATACTATGGTTAGAATTTTCATGTTGACCTGAGCAACTACACCTTCATCTCAACTGCTGATGTGTCCATTACGTGTTAGGCAAACGTAATCTAACTGGAGCAGAGCTCAGGAACACGGGGCAGCCCTGAGTCAGAGTGCCTCAGTGTTACAGAGAGCGGAGGCTGTACTGGCCCACTAGTATGTTCACACCTGCATGGTTGCACACTGCTCCTTTATCAATACTATCCTTTCCACTTTCCCTCTCGGGCGTTTGGAGTGTGATCTTTAACACTGTTTCTGCAAATGTCTGCTCAGCACTGCGCTGTGGAGCACAGCATGCTGGATACCACCTTGGATTTAGTGCTGAGGTAAAAATGTCAGTTTAAAAAGTTGACTCCAGCAACATCTACAGCCATGTCCAGAAACCTTGGCCTGTGGCCTGTGGCCTGTGCTTTGGTCTCCACTTCCCCTGCTCCCCTGACTTGTGGCAAAGGGGAGGCAGCAGCCAGTGGTCCGGTTCTTGGGCAGATCTGACTTCTCCAGGTTCCCTTCTGTTCTTGGCTCACTCTCTGGGCTGCGGTTGTGAATCGTGGGACATCCACATCCTCAGGGAGGACTAAGGGAAGAAGCTGGAGATGTGTCTCGCTCCTCCTGCATCTGTGCCATGTGAAGACACGTCTGTCGTTGCCTCCTTTCATCAGCCCCTCAGCCTCACTGGCCCTCTTGGTTTGTGCTGACCTTTGTCTCCTACTTTTATCTCTGGGTCACACATGAAGGGCCCTTTCCTTCTCAGTTCTCAGGCCCACCAGGAAAATCACCAGGAGGTTCTTGTCCTTAGTGGTTCTGTGGGGTGATTCCTGTGGATGGGGCTTCGGGGCAGCCACTGTGAGGGAAGCCTGTATGAGGCGTGTGGCGGAGAACTCGTGTGTTCCAGCATGTGCTTGTCTCCCTCCTGAACAGTGCCATGTAAGCCAGAGACAATGGTAGTGTGCCATTCCTTTTTCTTTCCCTATGGACACAGCATTCATCACCGTTTTGACAAGCTTGCATTTTACAATTAATTTATAAGTAGGGGTTGTCTGTGCCTCAGGTCTGTTTGCAGGTTATAAAGACAAATTCTGTTATCAATGCACTTTCAACAGGGTCATTTCATAATGCAGATATTAGAGTTTCCTCAAACTCAAAAGAACTGTAAGTAAGTGTATTATCAGTATAATTTGAAGCTATTTAATAATACAATTAAATTACCCTTCTCTTGGGTAAGTATAAATAACATCAATACACTCAAGAGAAGATTCTTGTTAAGCATTAGGTTTAGAGAGTTGCCTTTGATAAGTGTGGCTTGAAGAACTTTAAGGAAAAGAATGGGGTAGAATTCGCACACACATGACCTGTAGAAGCTGAAACTGTCTGGTGAGACACACAAATCTGGCTGCAGCCGCCGTCTGTCTGCTCTGATCTCAGTGGAGCCTGGTTGTGTTTGGCACTGTCCTCAGAGAAGCCCCACAAAGGCTCTTTTACAATATAGAGGACCACTGTCCTCTGTCAGGAATACGAGGATCCATAGTTTTAATAATATTTAAAAATCGAAAGAACATAGCTATTATAAAGCTGGAAGCAGTTTTTTTTTTTTAGTGTTTTCAGTAATTATTTGTTTGGTCAAAATTATTAAGCAGAAAGAAAAGCAGGAATAAAAAAATCTAATAGTTTAAAATGAAATATACATGTATTTTATTGCCAAGAAAAAGGAGGCTGTCAACCAAGATTTTAAAGTGGTTTTTAAGCAACCTTGGGAAGAGCATATAGACATTCACTGAAAATCTTCTGTAAAGAATTTTAAAACTTCTTTATAAAGGATTTATAAGCATTTGAACTTTGAGGCCTGACTTAGAAATGGGATCGCTTTTCATTTTAAAAGATCAAATGTAATGGAATTTTATTTTTTCATTCAGTCAGTAATTGGTTTATGTTAAATTTTAAAAATCAATATCATGGGAAACATTTGACCAGTAGTTCAATGTCTTGAAGTGAAAAACAGGGGTAACATTCTGTTGCACTTGGAAAATCTGCTTTAACTGCTGCCATTCTCTGGTTTTAGAGACGGCTGTTCTGATGGTTCCTTGAAGTGGGTCATCTGTATCACTTACTGTCAGACTGTAACCTGAGGCAAAGGCTGTCGTGTTTACCCACTCCTCATGTTTACTCACAAAGGAAGATTGTGTGAGGGTATTATGCATACTCTTCAAGAGAAAAGCATTGCTGGACGGGAATCAGCCACTGTTAGAGTGGCGACATGCTCCAGAAGCCCCGCTTCCCGGAACTGAGCTCGCTGGCATGTCCAGAGCAGGCTGGTGCAGCACCACCAGACCACCTGCCCTCCACTGCTTTTTCTCACATGAGAACCCACAGCTGTTATTTTAAGCTATTGCCAAATAGTATTTTGTGTTTTTCACCATCTGAAGAGAAAGATGGACATTGAAGACGGACTTCTCCATTTTTATTAGCTAAATTTATTTTCCATATTAGTTTTCTAATGTTTCTTTTCTGGAATAAAACTACTTCTATCTTTACTGAATCTTTATGATCCACTCTCAACAACAGCATCTTCTTTCTGTAAACTGGTAGTCCCAGAAGAGGCCAAGGGAAACTCTAGGCCTAGGTTTTAGAGGTTCTGAACTTGTTGTCTAAATTCTAAGAAACCTGATGCATGTTCTCTTGAAGAGCAGGGCAGAGCAGTGCTTTGTCCTCCATTTAATGAGAAATGCTGGGGCTCACTGCCACCTCCTGGCAGAGAGCTTTTGGAGCAGCCATGCAGTTGGCTATAACTCAGGCCGGAGCATGGTGATGATTTGTGGCCAGAGTTGTGCAGCATCGCCTCTGTGAGTCAGGCCATTCACTCCACCTTTAGGATGTGCGCACCTCTGGAGAGGTGAATTATTCTACACAAACACACCCTGGATCCCATTGTTTAGAATCCATATAGATCTACTACCATCTACCCTAAAGATACTGTACTTACATAACTTAGTTTGTAGAACACAGAGTGTGTATTTCTTCACTAGCCAGGTATCTGGGTTGTACTCTTGATATACTTGAATGTGACTCTTGGGTTAAGCGTTCTATTATTCATATCTTACAGGGAAAATTGCACTGTATAGCAAATGTGTCTATAATGTATCCTTTGTCGAAACCTCAGAGTGCTGTAAGGTACAGGTTTTTATATTGAGAACCTGTCTAAATATGTGTGTGTGTGTGTGTGTTTATATATATAGCCTTAGGGAAAATTCTGAACTTTTGTAAGTCGGTATAACTTTTAATATTCTTTGTAACGTTTACTAAGTGATAAGCTCCCTTGTGTCCTGTGACTGGAGTCGGTCAGCTGGAGTTGGCTGGTCTGTCACGCCTATTAGTTCACTGAGTCAAGAAGAGTCTGAATGTGCGTGATGCTGCTCTCATCTCAGTGCGTGTATCGTGTATCCCTCAGCCTCAGAGAACATGTTGCACAGATGCTAGTGTAAAATTTCTATAGACAATGTAATAAAATTTGAATATACTCAGTGCTGATAAATCTGTAGGCTGATTTTTTGGAAATATTTGCAAGAGTTTTGACGCTATTTCAATTAAATATATTTGACCATATATTTTTGAAAATTAAGAACTGTAAAAATGTTACAAGATAGTACAGTGATCTGCCATATGCCATTCATATCATATAGATGAAGCAGTTGGAAACATTGCCTGTGATTTCTTTAACATGTTTGTTTATTTTTTTTGCGGTACTAGAGATCAAACTCAGCCCCTTGTGTTTCCAAGGTAGGCGTAATATAACTTAAGCTAAATCCCCAGCCCTCTTTAACAGTTTTTAATTGTGGGTGTGTATAATGAATTTGTTGTTTTGCTGAAATCTTTGCAAGTAAGCTGCCGAAATCATGGTTTTTCCTTCTAAATGCTTTCCTTGTAAATACAGCTGTCTATCAAGAATTAGGAGTTATGTATCATATATATAATGACTGGAGTTAGTTGTGTATTTACTCAGTTGTGCATGTTTTAGTACAAACAAATTAATCAGTGAAGAGAAAGGGAAATCTTTTCCTACAATGAAATGCCAACTTTCTTTTTAGTTCATTTTTATCTTTATTGGTACACTGTGTATACACATCATGATCACACTTAATATTGGGAATTTATACCAGTATATGATACAATTTAATTTGCATTTTTCCCATTCTCCACAACCCCCACCTGCAAGTACATAAGTTTTGTTTCCCTTTTTTATTACTATCATATTTTTTCTTTATCCCTAATTACTCACTCCACCACATTTCCCTTTGAATATTTTCTGTTTCACAATATCCATCATACATTCTAGAATTAACATCTTCAGTTTCTCATACCATAGAATAGATACGATATGCCACATCTGTGACCTTTTATTTCACTTATGAGTATGTCCCGAAGGTATGTCCATTTGCGTATAAATGACTCAACTTATCATTCTTTAAGGCAGAGTAATACTCCATTTTATAGAAAAAACACATCTTCTTTATCCAGTCTCCAGTTAAAATGCCAATTTTCAAAAGTAGGAAGGATGATGAAATTAGAAAGTCACTATTTGGCAAATTGAAGTAGTAATCTACTTAGGCACAATCCATGAATGGTAAAACTAGCAGGTGAAAGTTTGTGGGGGATAGAATATAGTACACAATTACCTTTCCACAAGATATTTATTCATTACAAAGGGAAAATAAGAACTTCACAGCAAAGGAACCTGGTAGCTATCACCTTATCCAAGCAAAGGTTACATCATTTTTTTTTTCTGTGATCCATACAGAACATAACATCAGTTTTAGGGGGAAAAGATCACAATCTGAACTGAATTATGGGAAGCATACAAACCTAAGTATAAAATGAGTGGTCATCATTTCTAAATCAATAGAAAGTCAAGCTTATACATGAAAAGGAAATAGTGATAAGCTTTTTGTAAATTTAAAGAGGTTTCAGAATTTCTAAAGCTCAAAATGAACAGAAAAGAGGTGACATCATGCAAGGGTATTAAAATAAGAGTCAGATTATTTCAATGAATGAAAACCTTCCAATAAAAAAGAAGTGAAGAAAACTCTTAGCACATGTTCCAGAAGGCACATTTGCAACAGAACGTTCACATGTAAAAGAAAAATCTCAAAGAAATTACAAAATTCAAAACAAACTGAAGCAAGAAGGAAGGAGAAAACTCAGAAAACAGTTTTGGGGATAAAGATAAGTCATTTTAAAGGTGAGAATGAAATAGGTGTACCTACAGTCCCAGCACTTGGGAGGCTGAGGCAGGAAGATTCCTACCAGTTTGAAGCCAGCTTGGTCTACAAAGTAAGACACTGTCTCAAAAAGAAAAAGATGAGGATAAAACTCAAGGTGCCTGATGGAGGACAGGTTCGACTCAAAATTTAGTAAGTGGAATTGAAGAAAAGTGAAAATAAAAGTAATAAGCAGAAGTGATCAGAGAAAAAGTGACTGATACTGACCTACACGTGATTGGAGTGAAATATGATGAAACAGACTAATATATAAATCTATAGTTCAGGAAGAGAATTTTTTTTTAAGTGTAAGGGAAATTGCATCCAGATTGGTTGACTTCAAGATATCCCTTCATAAAACCTTTAGACTTTAATATTTATTAAAATATTTAAAATATCTCCAGCCTTTCCAGGCCAAAAAAAAAAAAAATGTCACCTAAAGTCAAATAGCTACGAGCGTTTTCCACAAACACTCCTCTGCCCCTTTCACTGGCCTTCTGTCGGTAACAGGCCAAAATGAACACAGTGGGAAAGAGGAGGGGAACTCAGTAGATGTTTTCAGAGCCTTTTACAAGAGTTGTTCTTTGGGCCACGTATCTGCAGTAACAGAAAGAAATGGATACTGTGCCCTGATGGAGAGGAGCACCACACAGACGTTACCGTGGCAGAGCTGGGGAGTCTACAGTGTTCTCCTGGTAAACAAGTGAGTGAGGAGGAACCTGATTGCCAAGAGAATTAAGGTGAGTATTGAGCATATTAAGTACTCTGGAGAGTTGAAAGAGCTTCCTGAAATGCATCAAGGAGAATGATGAAAAAGAAGGAAGCCCACAAAAAAGGTGTCATACTTGGCTTCAAACGAAGGGTGAGCCTGGCCCACCAGGAAAAACATTTAATGAAAACCAGTAGGAAGGAGTCTGAGGTCCTGGGACCAGTTTCTGACGAATTCTTGACTCTGCCACTCAACACCAAATAAGCAGTTAAGTGTTCTAGCCCTTGTTTCAAAATAAAAACGCAATCTGACTTGTGAGGATAGCTTCTTATCCTGAATAGGTGTGCCATGCCTTTAACCTCAGAGGAACAAGTATCTGGAGCAGATTCTCACTGCAAATTGTCAGGTCTTTTACTCAAATGACCAAACATTTGGACTGTCTTGAAGGCTGTCTAAATCACTGTGGGGAAAAGATGTATCAAAATAAATGGAGGGGATAAAAAGAGACAGAGACACTTCTAGGGCTCAACCCTCCTCTGTGGTACAACTCCAACTGCAATGTGTGGCACGCACAGAAAGTCAGTGGGACACGCACATCAGCTTCCTGGGGTGGCTGGCTGTGGTGGCCGGTCCTGGGATGGCTTCCCCAACACCAGCAGCGAACACTGGGAGCAGGTGAACACCACGGTACACAGAAGACCCTTCCGATTCTGAGGTGCTGTAGCAAACATGTCCTGTCCACGTGTGCGCGCAGACACCCTGACTCCCTGAGGAGGCGGCAGGTGCAGGGACGCAGGTAGGTCAGTTCTGCAGCCAGAAGCCTCTGTAGCGTCCGAGCAGGCCCGCCCTTCTCAGAGCCAGGCCTCCAGTGTAGACAGCAGTTGCTGTTTCAGCCTCTCCGTCCAGTCAGGATTCCGATCCAAGGGAGGGTCCTGTCCCTGTCCTGAGTACACAGCAGGGGTCACGTTCACGTCAGACTGCCCGAGGGGGCAGAGGAAAAGGACACCACCAGCTGGAAACCACCCACTCAGGGCTTCTGGGTCTGTGGGAAGGGGTGAGAGACCCTAGGGCAGTTTTCCTCACGCTGATCTGGGCTTGCACAGCACTTGGGGATCCTGTTACAGAGCCTGTTCCCCAAGTCCGCAGGCTCAGGAGTGGCTGCTCTCTGCAGGGACCACATCTTGGATACCAGCCCCTCGTAGCGTTCCAGACTTTGGCTGCTGGTGGAATCACATGCAGAGCTTAGAACACACTCGCACCTGGACACCTTCTCTTCAGCTTGAGTCCTTCGCTCGGGAGTGCAGCATGGACAGTCGACAGTTCGGACCCCCCCCCCCCACCGTCCCCGGTGGATCGTTTGGCGCTTCAGGGTCGCTTCGCAAACTAAAGCCTTCACGTGGGTCTCCGGGTGATGCTGGGCTTCGCTGGAGTCCGACCCCGAGGGCCTGGGCGGGGCCAGAAAATTTGCACTCCCACCGCCTCCTGGGCAGGTGGGCTCTGCGGGACAGGGCCAGCCGGTCCTCCAGTTTGCAAGCAACGACTCCCCGCTGGCAAACCTAGACGTAGCAACCGATGCAAGCTCTCCCCCGCCCCGCACACCTTTCCCGCGCTGGCTTCGGCATACCGCGCTTCTGCCCATGGCAGGCGGCCAGAGTTCGGCCCCGCGACTCCAGCAGGGACGCTCTCGCTGTTGCCCCACCCTGACCGCGCCCCGGAACTCTGGGCCTCTGCCACCACTAGGTGTGGGTGGGGCGCAGGGCGCCCTCCCGTGGTGAACCCGCGCGGCGCGGACCGCCGGGACGAGCCCGCGGATTGGTGCGCTACGGGTGGGCTGGGCGGCGCGAGCATAAAAGCGGGCGCAGGGGCTTCAGCGATCAGCTCCGAGCACCCCGGCTGCTGCAGACAAAGGTCAGTGCGGGAGGCTCCGGCGAACCCCGTCTTGGGAGGCGGACGCAGGCTCCCAGAGCTGGGGCACTGCGGGTCAACGGCGCCACAGCCGCCCCTCATTTTTGGGAGGGCGAAGAGGAGCGCAAGGCTGTGCCCATACAGGATCAACCAGTCTTCTGGGGCTCTCCGGGGAGGATGAGACCCACACACTTCCCACCGCGGCCAGTCAGTCGAGGCCCCGCTTGCGGCTGCAGCCTGCGCATCTTCGCCCGCCCCCACCTCGGGCTCCCCGGGCTCCCCCTCGCGGGAGGGCGGGCTCTGCGGAGCTGGACGTGCTGGAGACCCGTGCTGTGCTTTCTGATCGCAGCCTTTACCGGCTCAGAGATTTAAAATAATTTTTAAAAGTGGGTGGAAATGTAGTGGCACAATTTCTATTCACTTTGTGGTAATGAGAACACGCTGGGTCTGGCCGGGCTCGCACCGAAAGGCGGTTGGCGTCTGGCCTTGAAGCCTGGGCAGGTCCTGTGTCCCGCGAGGGGCGGTGGAGCCCGGTGACCCTGTCTTCTCTCAAATACCGGATCTTCCCACTTGGGGCGGAAGGTGGAGGTGTGGCAAATAGGATTTGGGATCCTTGGACCTGATGCCTGCCCCAGCAGGCCCGGCCCTTTTATCTGCAAATTAGGGAAGGTTCCAGCTTCAGGGTTGGCTGTGAGGGTTAAACCGGAGTTCCGGGCTCAGTCCTTACGGAGGCCCGATTTCCCTTAAGCCCATACTATCAAGAGGACGCTCTTGCTTCACGAACCAGAGACTTTAAGGTGAGACCACTTGGCCACTGTGACCGGAACGGGGTCTTAACCTGCAGGAAAAGTCAGGTCGAGCTGGGAGGACCCCCCCCCCCAGGCGGGTGTGGCTCTCGGCACAGATTAGCGGGGAGGGTCACCGAGCTGGGGAGCCCACTCTGAGGGCTGGCAGCGAGGGCACGCGCGGAAGAACCCCTCTAGACCACCCCAAACGGCACAAGGGAGTACTCCAGCCGGAAAACTGCAGAGCCCGCAGGTGCGGGGACTTCTAGTTACTGTGCAAGCCGCCCTCCCTGTGCGGGGCTCCCGAGCGTCCTGTTCAGTTTCCTACAGGAAGCACTGGTGCTGAAAGATGGAACACGCGCGTCAGGACCCCCTGAGGGGCTGGAATGGGGAAGTTGTTCCATTATTTGGAGGGCTGCCCTCCTCCTAGTTCTCTTTGATCTCTTGCAGTTAAACCAGGTGCGGGGGAGAGAAAAGCTCTTTGATCTTTAAGGATGACTGAGGATATCCTTTGATGGTTTCTCTCTGTAAATGTGATTGCCAGCCTGGCAGAGGCCAGGTGTTCTCAAAGTGGGAACTTAGAAACCCCCGAAGGCCCTATGTTTCCCTTGCTAGCCCTCTTCTTCACCTGAAGCTGCTCTTAACTTTGAATTTCTGAGTTTCCCTAGGTCTCTATGGAACAGCAACACAAAGTGAGCATATTTTGTGGCCTGTTTTTGTGTTTGTTTTTTAAAGACCCAAAGGTCTCCCTTTGTAGTTCAGGCTGACCTTGAACTCACAACAAGCCTCCTGCCTTAGCCTCCTGAGTACTGGTTTATTGTGTGGTCCTGATTTGAAAGCTTAAAAAATTTTATATGGTATAAGAATATTCTTGAATTTAATAATAATTCTAGAATGAGAGGATACTACTAACTTGTATATTTATACTCAGGCGGGTTATTGGCTGTTGAGGGGATATTAGAATATGAGTTTTGACCTCACACCATGCAGAGCAAGATGAGATGAAGGGGCACGACTTGCTCCAAAACAAGGGACAAAACTGAATAAAAATGTAGAAAGCATTCCTCAGCTTTACTGCTGCTAATAGTTCTCCTTCTGTGTCTCCTATACTGACCCATTCTCACTGGCATTGGCTCCTGTAGCATCAATTGAGCCCAATTACTTGGATTTCTCTGAGGAAAAATCACTTGAATGACCAAATTGTAGACAGGAGGCGCTCTTTTAAAAGGCCCTGTGTTTTGTTACAGCTTTTTGGACTAGAAGTCAAGTATTGGGACATTAACACGGTTAAGTTATCAGATTGCTGGAAAAACACACACTAAAGCCTTGCTTGGGGGGGAAAGCATTGAAAGAAACTGAGTCCTGCTATTTTCAAGTGGCGCTGTAACTGGCAGGGGTTTAGGAAGCCTGTCAACAGAAGTGTGGGGTTTTCGGTTTGTTGTTTGTTTGTTTGGGTTTCTTGCCTTACAGTGGAAACAGTGGTGTTGTCCTCCACTTCACTTGTGCTCCTGTGGCGTCTGGTTGTGGAGGACCCTAAAAATTGAGCAAAGTGAAATGTTACCTTAGCTGCTACAGTTTGGGTCTCCGACGGCGAACTTGACAGTTACCCCAAAATTCGGGTTTCCTGCCGAGACTCTGCTGGCAGGGCTTCCTGATGTGTGTAGGGAAGCTGTCATCGTTTACTTGGAAGACACACACGCGCGGAACTCTCTGACCCAGTGTTTTCCACAAGTCTAGTTGCAGTTTCGAAATCACGTGGGTGAAGTGATCCAGCAAAGCATGAGATGGACCAAAAGGTTCGGATGTAGTAAGGGCCAGAAGGTTTATTGACAGGGTTCCAGAAACACACTGCAACCTTCAAGAAAGGTTAAAAGCTAGTTAACCTTTGAGTTTTGCAGAGGCATTATCTGAAAAGACGGAGGAAATAGCATTCTCTTTTCCCACTACTTTACTGTGTGACTTTGGATTTTCATATGTCAATCAAAGCAACAATTTGAGAGCCCAAGCAGACCTGAGAACCCGGCTGTCTTCTAGTAAGACAGGTGCCAGGGTTTTTTAAAATATGTGTATGTTAACACACATGGTGGAATGCACCAGAAGTGAGACATTTACTCTCCTTCCCTCCTCTCCTCCTCCTCGGTTCTCTTCTTCCCTGGCCTCTCTGCTTTCCCTTCCTCAGCTCTGCCTTCTCCCCTCTGTGCCTCTTGTGCTTGGGGTCAAACCCAGGGCCTTGCACCTGCTAAGCAAGGGTTCTGCCACTGAGCCACCCCCAGCCCTTGGGTTTGATTTTTCTATACAATAAATACAAATTTTGCAGCCCTCAATTTTTTTTTTTTTTTTTTTTTTTTTGAGACAGGGTCTCGCTTTGTAGTTCAGGCTGGTCCTGAGCTCACTATGTAGCCCAGGCAAGCCTGGAACTCAGCAATCCTCCTGTCTCTGCCTCCCAAGTGCTAGGATTACAGGCTTGAGCCACCAAGCCCGGCATCTGTGGTATGTGGCATTGATTGCTGGTGGGTGTAGCCACCACACCCAGTATTGTTGTTTGTGGTTACCTGAGATTGAACTAGGGATCTTGTGCTTTCGAGGCAGGCTGGCGCTGGAACCACTTGAGCCAAATCTCTGGCCCGCAGTCCTCAATTTTAAGTGCAGAGGAGCCTTGAAAGTAAAAATTTGTGTGCTGTGACCTTGGCAGTGGTGGGGACACCTCATGAGTGGTCATTTGAGTGGGTACCCAGCTGGACTGAGCCAGTGCGGCCCTATTGTGGGAGGCCGAGCAGAGGACTTCTGCAAGAGTGTGAAGAGCAGAAGGTCGGCGCAAGCTGCCAATCTGAGAAGCTTGGCTGTGGCTGGTTTCCTGATCCGAACTCACTTTTCTCCTCACTGGAGGACTCGGGTCCTCACTGTCGCTGGGACAGCAGCTGCTCCTTTCCGGGAAGCTCTGTTCCCGCCCTGAGGGTCGCTTCCTGGCCTCTGTGCAGATCCCTCAGCCCCGTGGCACAGGCCTTCACTCTACCGGTGCAGGCTCTGTAGTTCTAGCCCTGGCTAGCCCTTGGGCCTCTGGGGCAGATCCTTGATATGGTCGTGCATGAGACACGGCGTGGGAGCCAGGCCCTCGGCTGGATCCCTTGTGTCTGTTGCATAGACAGATCTCTTACCCTCTTCTGCTTTTGGTTTTGGCTGAATATTAGAAGATACTTGTATAAATGTGTGTGTTCTGTATCAAATCGGTTCCCTTCGAGGCAAACCCTGACTATGACAATGAGAATGCGGTTCCAGTTTCATCCTTGTGGGTACCTGATGGGTGGACTTTCAGTGGCGCTGATGTCAGTTGTGTGTGTGCTGTCCATTGCCATGGGGAAGGTGCTCCTCAAGTGGCTCTGTAAGAGGCCTTTCCTGGGACAGGGCCCATCCGGGATGCCTCCCTCCCTTCAAGGGCAGCCCCAGCTGGGAAGCCTGAGGTCCACCCAGGGCAGAGAGTTAGCCAAGATGGCCTCACAGCTGAGGACTGGCCACCCCTGACCCCTGAAGCTGCTGGGGCAACACTTGCCTCATTTCTGTGAACTGCAAAAAAGGTCTGTGGCTCCTAAGAATATGGGAGTGTGTTCTCAGGAACCAGGATTTCTCTCATTTTCCATTCCTGGGCCCCAGCTATGAGGTGAGATGCAGGAGAGGATTTGCTGCTCTGGTTTGAACCATGCTGAGTCTGCTCACTGTACTAAGTTAAGTTCAAGTTTTACTTGAAATATTTTGAATCATGACTTGCTTGCTTTTCTCCCTCCACGTTGTGAAAGAGAAGACAGCTGGATTTTAACCCATGGCTGCTGTGAGGGAGAAGTGCTAACTCTGAAGGGTCGCAGCCTCTTCCAGGGAGGAGGCATCTTGCACACAAGTGTGGGGACCACAGGTCAGAGTTCAGTGAGCTGTGACCTGTCCCTGGGGCAGCTGTGCAGTCGGTGTCCAGAGCTGCGAAGGGAGCAGCTGGTTCTAGGTTTACCCTGAGGCTTGCCTGGGCGTTGGGGACAGTGGGGAAGATGGGTTTTCCAAGCTGTGAGTGACCTTGAGGCCAGTCCTGTCTCCAAGAACAGCTGGATGGAGTTTGAGCTAATGAGAAGGAGGAGCTGCCCAGATCAGACAGATGTTTGTCATGTTGAAAGCAATGAGAAAATCACTTTTCTCAATGGTACTTTCGAAGAAGATAGCAGTAAAACAAGAACTATTTGCAGTTTACTAAATATTGCTGAGGATACTTTCTTTTAACCATCTGCTCTTCTAGTCCAGTCCATCCAAAGACAGCATCTGAGTGTTAGCACGGATTTCCAGAGTCTGGTTATTTAGCTGTTTGTGCCCTCCGGTGGTATGCGGAAGAGCTGAGAGTGGCTGTGGTCCAGACTGGAAGCCTCCACGAAGCCTGAAGGCTTGTGTTCAGGTGCTGTGCTCTGTGTTAGTTGGAAGCCAGGTCCTGACAACCTGAAGAACAGGAACCTCACTTTTTGGTCCTTGGTTCTCTGTGCCCATGGCCAGAGAATTTAGCAAGACATATAGGCCATGCAGATATAAGTAGAATTTACTGTAAAGTAGGTGAACAGAGTGTGCTGCCTTCCATGGCATCTGCCCTGAGTATGGATTTGTGTACATTTTAATGCACACAAAATTACTCCTAGGATATAGTATGATTATGATGCTTAGCAACCTTTTCCCTAGAAATTACTTTGGATTGCAAATGTCTTCAGTCCTGTTAGGTGGTCATTGTTTTCTTATGAGCTTTAGTCATGTAAAGACTTTAGGAAAGGACATTTGAGAAAGGTTAAGTTCTTAATTGAAACCAGGTCCATGCCCAAGGCAGGAGGGTCCTTGAAAAACAGCTTTTCTGATATTACTGGGCCACAGGACCTGGCAGCCAGGAATGCAAACACCAAGTACCTTGTTCTGAAGTTTGATGCCCAGCCAGGTGGCCCAGTGTCAGACGGAAACACATGATGTGCAACTGGAAGATGTCATTGTGCCCTGTGAAGTCTCTTTGGGCCTGAGAACTAACAAATGATAACCAGGCACAAATGATCACAAATGTGTTTTGCACTGAAGTCTATCTGTGTCTTTTTTTTTTTTTGAAGGGGGGGATGCTTGAAACAGGGTCTCATTATGTAGCCCAGTCTGGCCTTGAACTCTTGGGGACCCTCTTGCCTCAGCCTCCTGGTTGCTGGGATTACATGCATGCACCACTACACCCAGCTGTGAAGTCTTTTACTGCCAGTGTGTGCTGCTTTGGGCACCCTGCTCCCATTAGCCCCTCAGGCTGCTGATGTCCAACTGCCTGATATTCCTGCAGTACAATCCCTACTGGTGTCGGCACTGTGCAGGTCTGATCCCAATCTAACCCTAATCAATTTGTCCCTTTATTACGAGGCCAGGCCACAGCAGGCACAGGACTAGCTTCCTGTGGGCCTGATGTTATAGTGTCAGTGTCAGTGACGAGGTGGTTCCCTGAGCTAAGAGAGCTGAGTTACCTGGCTAACATTTCACCCCCTTTTCCAGGGTATCTGAGAAGCAGATGCTGGTGGCCAGGATGCTGAGGCCCCCAGTGGGTGGCACAGTGTGGACCCTGGTCTGTGGCAACCGGACCTCTGTCCTTCCATCTATCCTGCCAGCCCGGTTTCTAAGCACCTCCTCTCTGCAGACCCCCGCAGATGCCCATTTCCACTCGGCCTCTTCTTCGGAAACTGGCCCTCCCCGGGTCTTGATTACAGGTGGGTTCTTCTTTCCCCCTTGTGGCTTGAGTGCCACATGTTGCATGACCTCCCAGGCCACCCATCTACGTGACAGGTAAAGGCAGCCAGAGCAGGCTGGATTTGACATGCGGTCTGAAAGGCCTACAGCGCGAGCTGCTGGCTCTCTGTTCATTCACGGAGTCCACTCCCATCTCACCGCTATGGCAGCACTTGGTTTTCCTTCTCTTCTTCCCCAAAACTGTGTGTGATTGGTGCTGAATGTTTCTGCACCTGTGGCAGATAAGAACACCCGCAGTGTCCAGAGATAAAGGCCGGACTGAGTTCTGGATGTGTTCCTGGCATCATATGGCTTCTCTTCTTGTGCCCTTGTTTCCCCCTGGCCTCTGCCCAGGTGTCCTTGTGCTGGAGGGCATCAGTGTCAGAAACTGTCACCCTAGGGGTCTCTACCCTAGTGGAGTGGGGTCATCTGTGTTCCCACACAGTGCTGTTTGCTGAGGAGAGTTGCAGTCAGCCCCCAACCCATCTGGCCAGACCAGGACCCCATCAGTCCCTATCTGGGAAGGAGCCCTGTTCCTTATCATGTCTAGGAGTAATCTAGCAGCTAGGTTGGGATTAAAGTTTCACCCTTTTTTATTCTCTAGGGGGCCTTGGCCAGCTGGGAATGGGCCTTGCTAACCTTCTACGGTAAGAGCTTTATGAGCTAGAAATTGAAAGTCTGAGTCCCCAAATCTGCAGCCCACTGTGACATCGTGTAGCCACCATCTGTCTCTCCTCTGGCCCCTTGGCACTTTTAAGATACTATGGTAGTGCTGGGCGTGGTGGCTTGCGCCTGTCATCCCAGCACTCAGGAGGCAGAGACAGGAGGATTGCTGAATTCAAGGCTTGCCTGGGCTACATAGTGAGCTCAGGGCCAGCCTGAACTACAAAGCGAGACCCTGTCTCAAAAAAAAAAAAAAAAAAAAAAGATACTATGGTAGTATCAGTTGCTATAGAAAACACATTTTATTCTGTCTAACAGGGCCACAGGCCTGTAGCTCAGTCCATAACAGACGTGAGGCGAGTCCTGGTGGCCACCTGACTTGGAGCTGTCTGGGATTTGGAGACAGTGGGGTGAAATGGCAAGAAAGAGAGGCAAAAACCCTCGTAGTACTGGGAGACGTTGGTGACAGAAGGACATAGAAGATGGGAGTGCGGGGAGGGGGCTGCCTGAGCATTAGAGGGATGATAAGGGGGAGGTGTCTGGGTGAAAAGGAAGTAGGATTTGGTGGAGCTAGAAGTCACAAGTTTCTATTTAGTGGGACATTTTCATAGGACCTGTTCTCCCCTCATCGCCAACTTGTGTGTTCTGGCTTCCCCTTTAGGAAGCAGTTTGGGAAGGACAATGTGATTTTATCAGACATTAAGACGCCCCCCAGTCATGTCTCCCAGAGTGGTGAGTACTCTGTGTACCTTAATGCTGGTTTATTCTTTTTTTTTTTTTTTTTTTTTTTTTGAGACAGGGTCTTGCTTTGTAGTTCAGGCTGGCCCTCAACTCACTATGTAGCCCAGGCAAGCCTCAAATTCAGCAATCCTCCTGTCTCTGCCTCCCAAGTGCTGGGATTACAGGTGTGAGCCACTACGCCCAGCACTGTGGTATGTGGTATTGATTGTTGGTGGGCGTGAGTCTCCACGCCCAGCATTGTATGTGGTTACCGGGGATTGAATTTAGGACCTTGTGCTTGTGAGGCAGGCGCTGGAACCACTGAGCTAACCCTCCAGCCCCAATGCTGGTTTATTCTTAATTCCCAAAGTACTGCTGAAGAGGCAGCCACAGGATCAGTGTTTGCCATGATTCAGGACCAGGCTTGAGGAACAGAAGTTACTCTGTAGAAGTATTTTCTGTTTTTCATGCTACTCCTATTTGGGTGATAAGGAAATGGGAGAGCTCTCTGGAACATGAAGTTAAATTTGGAATAATATCTTTGCAGTAAAATCTTTAGTTCCTGCCCTTTGAGTTTTTAGATCACTTACCACTTGGACAGAACACAAAAATCAAGTTTTGTGATGAAGAGAAGGAACTTTAAAAATTCGGAGAAATTAATGGTGGTGTTACACTGTAAAGTGAATTGATTTTCAGCTGCTACACTCTCTCTCTCTCTCTCTCTCTCTCTTTCACACACACACACACACACACACACACACACCATATCTTGGATTCCCTGAGTAAAGCTTTCTACTGCCTCAAAAACATCTTTAAAGGCCTGAGATTTAGCTCAGTAGTTCCGGCGCCTGCCTCGCAAACGCAGAGTCCTGAGTTCAGTCCTGGTAACCACATACAATGCTGGGCGTGGTGACTCACACCTACCAGCAATCAATACCACATACCACAGTGCCAGGCGTGGTGGCTCATGCCTGTTATCCCAACAGTCGGGAAGCAGAAGCAGGAGGACTGCCGAGTTTGAGGCTTGCCTAGGCTACATAGTGAGTTCAGGGCCAGCCTGAACTATAAAGCGAGGCCCTGTCTCCAAAAAAAAAAAAAAAAAAAAAAAAAAAAATCTTTGAGTCAGGTGTGGTAGCACATATCTATAATCCCAGGACTCTGGGAGGCTGAGGCAGGAGGGTCACACGTTTGAACTCACCCTGAACAATTAGCAATTTATCAAGACCCTGTCTCAAAATAACACATTTGAGGTAGCTCAGAGGGAAGACCCTGGGTTCAGTCCCAGCACTGAAAATGTGTTCCATTGTCTCTTGGTCCTTCCAGTCCCAGGCCAGCCTTTTGCTGTTTACCCTGAAGAAGGTAACAGCTTGCCCTCAGTGGGGAAGTTGGTGCTGAATACCATGGTGTAATTCAGTATGAGGACCTTGTACTCTGTGCTCCTTATGTACCAAGGTGCATTCTCAAAAAACTTCACCTCTCAGTTCCTTCTCAGTGTGCAGCTTTTGGCAGTGAGGTACCTGTGGTTGCCCTCTCTTCTGCTTGTGCTATTTGATCCTGGCCTGTTGCTTGACTTCTTTTGCACCTCATTTCCCATCAGTGAAATCCATCCACCTCCAGAGCACAAGAGGGTGAACCCTGCATGGCCTGGGCACAGGCCCTTGCATAGCCAAGTCCTGCAAGTGGCAGCTGTGGCCCATGACTGTCAGAAAAGTGCAGTGTTTCCCAGCAGAGAATGTCCAGTTAGCTGCACAGGCCCCTGCCTCTCCACTTCTGCCATCATGCTGTCCTTCTTGCAGGCCCATTTGTGTACGCTGATGTCCTAGACCACCGGAACCTCCGTGAGGTCGTGGTGAACAACCGCATCACCTGGCTGCTGCACTACAGTGCTGTGCTGAGTGCTGTGGGCGAGGCCAACGTGTCCCTGGCCAGAGCTGTGAACATCATGGGTGAGGGGCAGGGCCCGGCTCCAGCCCAAGCGGGCCAGTTTTCCCACTGTTTGGAGGGGGCCAGAGAGTATCTGTCCTTTCAGGATTGCACAACATTCTGGATGTTGCAGCGGAACACAATCTGAGACTCTTTGTTCCCAGCACGATTGGGGCTTTTGGACCTACGTCTCCCCGGAACGGAACCCCTGATCTCTGCATCCAGAGGCCCAGGACCATCTATGGGGTGTCCAAGGTCCACGCAGAGCTCATGGGGGAGGTAGGTAATGCTCACAAGTTTGCCGAATGATTCCCAGGGTCCTTTCCCACCTCTTTCCCTTGAGCACTTGTGGGTCATTCCGTGAGGTTCCCCTTCCCAGCCTGGCCTCCAGAGATGCTTCCTTATCTCACTGTTTGCCATGTGGCTCGTACCTGTGGTCCTGGAGAAAATCCTCAGTTACCTCTGGCAGCATTTCCCAGATGGTTCTGTCCTCTGGTCACTGCGGGTTCCCTCTGTGTGGCTGCATCTTCTCAGGCTTCCACATGTTGGTTGTTAGTTGTGGTAACTGCACAGCTTTCAGTGGGAAACCTCAGACATCTTTTTGGGTCAACTGTGCCTGTTTTACTCCCACTCTGTGCCTTATATCTAACTCTGCCTTTATCAGTGACCAGTGCTGTCAGGCTCTGATCTCTGCCTTCTGCCCCACCCCACAGCACGGAGTCCAGGACACGAGGAAAGTTGCACATCCCTGTGGGGTTTTCTTCACTGTGTCAGTGGATCATCGGGATATGATTTTCTGAGATAAAGACTTAAGAGTGTTAACTGAAGCCTAGTGGGAAGTCTGAAATCCTCATCTTCTTTTGGATGTAACTGCCCAAAAATAGTTCAGAAGCTGGGCACGGGCTAGGACACCTGTAGTCCTAGCATTCTGAGAGGAAGAAGCAGGAGGATCCCAAGTTGGAGTCCAACTTGGGCAATTTAGTGAGACCTTGTTACCCAAAATGAAAGGAAAAAGGGGCTGAGGGCATAGTTCAGAGCAAAGGCTGTGTGTTGAGCCCCCGCTATCCCCCCCCCACGGGGGGGTGGGAGATTGAGAAGAAAGCTATCATTTCTTTGCTTTGTATCAGCAGATTTGAAAGATTCTTTGAGAAAATTTTCTTGTTTTGCTAGTATTACTGTCACCGGTATGGACTAGATTTCCGCTGCCTGAGGTACCCTGGAGTCATTTCTGCTGACTCCCAGCCTGGGGGAGGAACGACAGGTGAGCAGCCCCCCCATGGAGTTCTGGGCCTGTGACCCTGGCTCGCTTCTGTCCCAAGGGGCTCTTCGGGGGAAGACTGCTGCTGTTGCCTTCCGCAGGGCCATGTGAGTCCCTGTGCCCTCCCCACGTGGATTCTAGATGCAGCTCGCACTCTGTCTACTTGCCCTTGTTCAGGGTCGTGTGCCAATGTTGTCCACTGGCCACCACTGTCCTGGAGCCGAATGTGTGAGGACGCAGCAAGACCCCGAAAGCACAGCCGCCTTCTCTGAACACAGCCACTGTGTCTTGGGCAGAGCAGGCTCTGGCAGGGACGGTGTGCGCTGCATGTGCAGGAGCAGCAACAGCCCTCTGCCTGATGCTCAGGTGCACAATGCTCTGCAGCCTCCACTCGGTCCTCCCCCACCCCACCCTCGGTGGGCTGAGGTGCCTGGCAGACTAAAGATTTTAAAGAGGCTGTGGTTTGGGTCCCTTTTACAGCCTTTGTCCTCCCTCAGAGCTCCCTGAGTGGCTCAGGGACCCTGGGTGTCCTTGCCTCTCCTGTGAGCAAGGAGGAAACGACCACTTTCCTATCAGGACAGAGACCTTATTGACCATTTCCCCTCCTGCTTCACAAGAGCACTGCGGGGCCCTGGGGTGGGCAGGAGTGTGTGGGGCTGGCTGTGTCCCACCAAGCCCGACACTGCGACACTCACACTACAGGCATCTGTATCATACGTGTTAATACAGCTGTATTAGGGTCATTCTGGAGCAAGTAATACTTTTTTTTTTTTGAGACAGGGTCTCGCTTTGTAGTTCAGGCTGGCCCTGAGCTCACTATGTAGCCAAGGCAAGCCTCGAACTCAGCAATCCTCCTGTCTCTGCCTCCTGAGTGGTAGGATTGCTGGGATTACAGGCGTGAGCCACCACGCCTGGCACTGTGGTATGTGGTATTGATTGCTGTTGGGTGTGAGTCATCACACCCAGCATTGTATGTTGTTTCTGGGTTTGAACTCAGGACCTTGCACTTGCGAGGCAGGCCCCAGAATCACTGAGCTAAATCTCCAGCCCAAGTAATACTTTTTAAAACTTTGGTTACCTGTGTAAGACAGCACGGATCTAACTTGCAGTGGTTGTGAGCTGGGACGAGGACATCTGAGGGCCCCAGCCTCTGTCCCAGGTGCTCCTTTGATCTATTACAAGGAAGCCAGTTGGGATTCTTTTCCAGACTACGCCGTGCAGATTTTCCATGATGCTGTGAAGAGTGGCAGGTTCGAGTGCAACCTGGAACCCAGCACCAAGCTCCCCATGATGTACGTGGACGACTGTCTCCGGGCCACCCTGGAGGTTATGGAGGCCCCAGCTGAGTCCTTTTCCATGAGGACCTACAATGTCACTGCCATGAGCTTCACCCCCGAAGAGCTGGCTCAGGAGATCAGCAAACACGTGCCGGAATTCCACATCACGTACCGTGTGGACCCTGTCCGGCAGGCCATAGGTGAGTGCCCACAGCTGGCCGCCCCCAGCCCACTGAGTCTTCCCTGGGGTTTCCTGCCAGCCCCGTCCTTTGGGACACACACTGGGAGGCTGGGTTGTGCACAGCTCTGTCCCCGCTGATGCTGCTGCAGAATAGGCTGTCCTGAGCTTGGGGAGACGTTTCCCTTCCAAAGAGCAGATCAGGACATTGTACCATTTAGCAGTTTAAGAGTGAAGCAAAGGGGAAAACCCAGTTTTGGGTGTTTCTGTACATAACTACTGCTCTGTGCCCTTTTGGTGGGAGATTCCTACCTTCAGGATCATTGGAAGTTTGCAATGTGACAGCTCCAGCCACCGACAGCACTCGTGAGCCAGTCTGGTCCATGAGGAGCGACTGTGTGGATGCGGTCATTCTGCCCTCTAAAGGGTTGTCCTTTCATGCACCTTGTACCATCAAAAGGCATTTACAATGCCTTGGACCATTTGCCACTGCAGAACCTGCATAACTGAGCTGCCTTCATCTGTCCCCAGCTGACAGCTGGCCCATGAGCTTGGACGACAGCATGGCCCGCAAGGACTGGGGGTGGAAGCATGACTTTGACCTTCCAGAGCTGGTGACGACGATGCTGAACTTGAATGGTTGCGACACCAGAGTTGCCCAAGCCAACTGACGGCATCAGAGGACCTGCTCCTGGGTCCTGCCTAGCACAAGGGACAGCGGTCAAGACCTCAGGGAGCTTGTGTTCTTTGGAGTAGGATGACAGTTCAGCCTGGGTGGAAGATGGTGTCAGTCTGAGGATTTTCAGAACACTATAGCTTTGGTGGAAGGCTGTCATGTATAACCTTTGTTGTGTGTCTCACCTGTTCCAAATATGCATGGAGTAAAGACCTAGGGTATAACAATGAGTGACCATTTCTGGAAGGGTGAAAGTATGTAACATTTTTACCTAAATTAAGTACCACTCAAAGCCTCCATTACTCTCTTGACCACAGACCAATGGTTGCATTTTAAAGGCTCTGAGGGGTGCATGCGGTGTTCTTTCCTGTCCCAGTAGAACATAAAACATGTTGGAATATATTCACCCTATATTCAGCATATTCAAGAGATTTTAATGCTACTTCAAAAATTATCACTTCTCTTGTATGTCTCTACTGTTTATGTGTGTTGAGATAGGTTCTGCCTTTGTAGTTCAGGCTGGACTTGAATTCATGATGTAACACACTTGCCTTGAAATCATGCTGAACCACCTTCCTCAGCCTCAGAGAGCTGGGATTCCCCCTCTGTGCTGTATCTAGGAGATAGAGAGTTACGAAGATGATGTGGTAATGAACAGCAAGCAGCCTTCTCTTCCCAAGACTTCTGTCCTATCAGGGTGCTAAGTTGTGTCCACTAGCACTATGACTCCCTGACCGGTGATGTTAGAGCCTCAGGGAGTTAGTCTCATATGTGCGGGTTCTGGGTTGCACACCTCAGACAGATTCAGAAGGTGGGGAAGCCAGGAGCCCCCTCCCAGCTTAGACTGGTTCTGAACTTGCCTTCTGAAGAATGCTCATGGCAGCCGTGCTCAAGTCTCTGACCTGGCCGCCCCTGAGGACCTGTTCTGAACCTCTGACCCTACCACTGTGTGGACACTCAGGTCAGTGCTCAGCTACCTCCGGAAGCCACATGCCAGGGAGCCCCAGCCCCACAGATCAGCCAGGCATGCATATGGTAATGGCTGTGGTGGGTAAAAAGGCATTTATATTATGTGTCAGTGACAATAAATAAATTGTTATACATTTGGAATTTTATGTTGCAGTGTGAGTTTTTTGGTGGTGTAATTAGGTTTAAAATGTGTTTGATTTAGCTAGAGAACTTTAGATCATTGTGTTAGTTGTCCACCCTTAATCTCAGTCTCAGGACATGAGCCAAGTATAGACAAATTCCCTGCCAGAGCATAAAACACGTGATTGGGAGTCCTGCTGCCAGTGGGGTCCTTATTCCTGACTAAAACCTCCCAAGCTTGGTCTTTACCAGCTGTATTTCTGCCAGCATTCTGATCTTCTGAGCTCTGACCAGAATCACACATTGAGGTAGGAGATTAGGGCATGGCAAGGCTGGCTGGGGAAGTAGGTGTGACTGGCTGATTACAAAACCCAAGGCACATCCACACAACAGTTCCCACCCCCTGCCCATGGACTTCTCACAATAGTTTGAGCAGTTTCAAATGGGAGATACAAAGCAGACTGTTGACACTGAGCTCTCCACTCCCATGTTCTTTCACAGGTCACCCTCATTCTGTAGGATATACTTTATACTTTTCCTTCGCCTACATTCACTCTGCAGAGCATGCTTCTTTCTTACCTTTACTTAATGTAAAGCCTTGGTGCCCTTTGTGCATGTGTTGGCCAGTTCTTTGATCAGGACAAAAAGAACTGAGACGCCACTTATAAGAGATTATAGCACCCCAAGGCTAATAGCACCATTGAGCTTGGCTCACAGCACTACCAGGCTGCTGTTTTGGTGGGAGGAACCAAGCTCCTCCCACAGGACAGTTGCAAAGGCTCCTGAACCACATGGTCAGATAGTCACAGTCTCAGTGTCACAGTCTGTCTCAGTTACTTTTCTCATCCCTGAGAGACCCACAGTGGTATAGAGGCAAGGTTTGTTTTGGGTCACAGTTGGGAGGTTTCAGTCCATGGTTGGGGACTCCAAGGCAGAGGGGCTTGGTGAGAGGAGGCAGTGAGACAGGTCAAGGGAGGACTGTAATCCACTGATGAGTATCACACCCCCAGAATCCACCTCCCAAAACCCCTCGGGAGTGCATGAGCCTTTGAGAGACATCTAAATAGAAACCCTTCTAATAAGTGTTGGGATTAATACATGCACACACACATATATGCATGCATGCAAGCACACACACGTAGAGTTTGCCTCTGCTCTGGTGGTTTTCATCCTGAGAAAGTGCACAATCACCAGTGTGGATATCAGTTCTGCTGAAATGGTTCTGTGTTGTGTGGCTCAGAGCTGTCCTGAGTTCTCCTTTCTAAGGTTATAAACAGGCAGGACGTTTCTGCTTTTCTTGGGCACTGCTGTGGTGAGTGGAGGTTAAATAGTTCCTTATGTGGTACTGGGGCTTGAAACCAAGGCCTTTGTACTGAGCTGGATCCCAGCCCTTTTTACTTTGAGACAAAGTCTTACTAAGTCACTAATTTGCCTAGTTTGGGCTTAAATTTAGTATATTCCTGCATCAGGGTGCTGGGATTACAGGTGTAGGTGATCGTGCTTGGGATTTTCTTTTGCTTATTTTTCCTTCTCTCATTTGCTCTCTTCCTCCTCCTCTTCATCATCATCCTCATCCTCCTCTTCCTCCTCCTCCTCCTCAAAGATCTCGCTATGTTGCTCAGGATGGCCTTGAACTCCTGGACTCAAATGATCCTCCTGCCTCAGTACCAAGCAGCTGGGGTGAAAGGCATGTGTCACCACACCTATCTGCTAATGTATTTTTCAACTCATGTGAGACCAGGTCACTAGTTGACTCCTATGTATTATGTTGAAGACATGAATATTTTTAAAAGCTTTTTCAAAACTTTTTATTGGATCCCAGCACTCTGGGAGGCTGAGGCAGAAGGATTGCAAGTTCAAGCCATCCCGAGTGACTTAATGGCTTAGTGACACCCTATCTCAAAATAAACAACTGTAAAAGGGGCTGGGGATATAGCTGAGTACAAAGACCAAGAGTGTGGCTCCCCAGTACCACTCCCTGAAAAAATTTTCTATTAAGATTAAGTTTACGGGCTGGGGATTTAGCTCATGTGGTACCACACCAACCTTGGACACACAAGGGCCTAAATTCAATCCCCGGTACTGCAAAAAAAAAAAAAAAGAAAGAAAGAAAAATAAATCAATTTTCTTTTTTGAGACAGGGACTCGCTTTGTAGTTCAGGCTGGCCCTGAGCTCACTATGTAGCCCAGGCAAGCCTTGAACTCAGCAATCGTCCTGTCTCTGCCTCCCGAGTGCTGGGATTACAGGCATGAGCCACCATGCCCAGAATTGTGGTATGTGGTATTAATTGCTGGTGGGCGTGAGTGACCACGCCCAGCATTGTATGTGGTTACCAGGGAATCAAACCCAGAACCTTGTGCTTGCAAGGCAGGTGCCAGAACCACTGAGCTAAATCTCCAGCCCAAGAATTTAACTTAAAAGATACATAGTATAAATCATCTTCCCCTTTATATGTAATTGATAAGTGAAGTTAACAGTACAATGTGATTTTTCCTGTATTTACACAATCTGGGATTAAAAGGCAAACTTTTATTGTTCACTATAATGGTGGAGCTAAGGCAGCATTACCAAGTTTTAGAAAAGACACACTTGTTTGTCACCTAATATAGTAATTTTAAAATTTTCCTTACTCTTCCCAAGTGTGGTAAAGGTAACCTAAATGTAGTTTTAATACCTGCTTCTTAAAAATATCTGCATCACAAAATGAATGAAATGTTATAATTATGTAGTCACTTCAGAGGCATATAATTACTGGGTCATAGTGCATAAACAGTTCTTTTCATGCTCAAATTCCTATTCAGAAAGTGATGAATTAATTTATGATGATAGTCTCTTCTACCTTCAGCACTTCCAGGATGTATTTACCACAATATTGTTTACATGTCAGTTTGGCTTTTTAAAATGTTTTAGGCATATAAACTTCACCTGAGAGATAGTAATCCTGTATTAAGGTCACATTAAGATGAATTAGCCATGTTTGAAAATAGAATTGTCTCATGTCAACCTACAGCTTTTAGACCCTGGACGTTTACTATATGGGGGCTGAATGAGACACAACCCTTTACCTCCCAGTGTGAAAGTCTCTAAAAAACTCTTGTATCCAATTTAAATGTGTAACTTTTTGGATAGATGTGATTCTCTAAGTAGTTAAGAGGTGAATCCTCTCCAAATTCTATAAGCTGTGAGCCAGAATAAACTTTTCTCTTTTAACTGAGGGGTATCAGGTATTTTGTCACAGCAGCAAGAAGGTAACTTAGAAATATTGGTAGTAGGAGTGGGTGGTTGGTTTCCCTGATTCCCTGAACCTGTGGTTCAGGGCCCTTTGGAACTGGCCTGTGGGAAGAACTTGGGAAGGTGTGAGAAGCAGGCTCAATGCTAGGAGCTGAGCTTGGTGAAATGTCGCGACCACCTCGACCAGCAAGAAGACGCGACCCGGCGAGAGTTCTTACCCATGCAGTTTATTCAGGAACCTTGAAACATCTTCTGACTGACCCCGGGGAAAAACGCCCACAGGCTTAAGTACCCTTAGGTCAGCCAACCTCAGTGGGCTACCTGGGCAAAGCAGATAGGCTACTCTAATGCGGAAACAGGCGCCTGAAGCAGGCACAACCAAATAAGGACTTGTTTACCACGGAGAGCGCTCGCCAGCAGACTGGCGGAAGGCGGAAACCGGCGCCATCTTTAAGGCGCGGCACATCGCAGCTCTCCACAGTGAAAGACACTGGTCTTAGTGGTGGGAAAACACAGATGGGGAAGACCAGGGTCTGGAGGTTTCAGCTGGGATAAAGGACTCCCTTGGCAGCTGGACTTGAGCTCACGTGGGAAGCTCTGGCAAAACAATTTATCCACACCGTGTTTATGTTCTGAGACAGAGAGACTGAGTTTAAGGGTGGTGAACTAATAATTTTGTGGAGAGATTTTCAAGGCATCCCAGCCCTCAAGTAGAGGCATGACTTATTCAGGGGCTCTGAGAGTCAAGAGCGAACAAACAGCCCAGCTGAATGAGTTAAAAACTTTTGAGTTTGGCCAGTAAAGGAAATTCTGGTAAATTTTTGGTCTGCAAAGGTGAAGCACAGGAGAGTTTGGTTGCTAGAAGATTCGCATTAAAAAGAAGTCACTTTGGATTTGGACATTACAAATTCCAGGGCATGGGACGAATCAGAAAGACCCCACACTTCCCAGACTCTATGGTGTAAAAGTGCAGACTTCGCTTTGGGAAGAACCCCGGTTGGCGGCAGCCTAGAGAGTGGGAATTCGCTCCCCAGGACTCAGCTCTCCATGTGAGGCGCCCAGCACTCAGAGGCCTCTGCGACTACCAGCAACATGCCAAAGGACTCAGCTAGCTCATACTGGAGGCAATTCTTGACTAATCCATGTGGTGATGGTTTACTGGTATGCAGCATGCAAAAGTTGTTAGGCCAGGGAGGCTTCTGTCCAGAATTCAGAGGCCTGGGAGGCCAGGCAGTGTGTGTGAGCCTGAGAAGACAGTGCATGGAGCTGAAGGTGAATCCCAAAATACAGTGGAGACCTCAGAGGACGGAGAAGCTAGGAATGTGGATCATCCAAAGAAAGCTGAAAGGAGGGAACAGCTGCCCAAGAGAGAAGCTGTGAGAGCTGCAATCACTAGTAGTGCTGTGGGTCTGGGCTGCCTGAGGTGTTTGGAGCTTGTGTCTCTCATGGGTGCTGGACATAGAACTATAGGGTGTAATGTTTACCCTGCAGGGTTTTGGCCTTGCTTCGGTTTCTCTATCCCTCTTGGAATGGAAATGTTTACCTGATGTCTTTGTATGTTGGAGGTGTTTAACTTTCTTTTAATTTTTACAGGAGTTCATGGCTAAGAGTTTGCCTTAAATCTGAGAGGAGACTTTGGACTTGGAGTTTTTAGCAACACTGAAACTGTTAGGACTTTGGCAACTCAGAGATGGACTAAATAATTTTCCATAAAGGGATACACATGAGTCTTCTGGGGGTTGGGGTGGAATGCTATGATTTATACCTAGATGTCCCCCTAAAGCTTCATGTGCTTACAGATGATTTAATTAATTCAAAAATATTTTTCTTAAATTTATTCATCACATCCAAATTAAGTCAAAAATTATTTGCTGGTCTGGCTGAGAAATATACAATGGCTAAAATATAGATTTCCTCTGAAATAGAACTTTAAACTGGACCAGTTAGAAAATTCCTTTTCTTGTTAAAAACCATATTGTTGCTTTTTGGAGGAAAAGCTGAAACAGTTACTAAATATCTGCCATATGCTTTGAAACTAATTTTGCAGTGTTTACTAACTTCTGGAAATGAACTTCTGTGCTGCACATTTATTTAGTCTTGAAACAGATGGATGTCTGAGGGAAGACATAAATGATTTTAAAGAACCTCTTTATTAAAGATTCAAAAGCTATCCCTGTTAATATTGAATTTTGACATGTGATAGTTCACATAGTTGTATGGAGACCATTTTCAACATTTCTGTTCAAGACAGAAAATTCACACTTCCCTGTCTTTATGCTATAAATATTGTTCTTTATTTTATATTTTGATACTTTAATAAATGCTTCTGCTTTTTGATAACTTTTCTCAGTGACTTTTGGGGGAAAAAACCTAGTGTCTTCATAACTTAAAAGCTATCACCTATACCTTTCCCATCCCCAAAAGAAAAGCTCTTTTGTTTTTGGTACCAGGGATCAAACTCAGGACCTTGTGTTATATCTTAAAACACTGTTGTTACTATTTTTAATTTTTCTCTTTTTAGTTTAAGATACATGTACAGTTAAAATATTGTTTCCTTTTCTTCACTGTGTATCAGGTATATTCTTGGCTCTCGCTAGGTAATCTATATGTATTTTCATGAAACCCCAAATTATGAAATCTTGTTACTGAGATTTCATATAACATGGTCTACAACAAATTTTAACCATAGACTGATGCATTTTACAGATATTTGAATCCACATAGCTATTGCCTGGATCAATAGAGATTTTTAATTTTATTTTTCCTGGTAATAGGGTTGACCTTTCCAAACTCCTGATTAGAAATTATTTTTTCTTATAGTTTAGTTTACTTATAGATTGATTTGTGGATTTTCTATAATATGTGGCATTTGCAAATCACAACTTTCTAGTTGTTTCTTTATCTTGTGCTTCAGCATCAGACAGGACCTGGGGCATGGCACGGGTGTAAGTGACAAACATGAGCATGTCCCCCGGCTCCCACTCTGGAGGAGGGCTCTAAGCACGTCACTGTATTAGCTGCAGGCCTTTCACAGCTACCATTAATTAGACGAGGGAGGCCCCTCCTCTCTCCCTTTGCTATAATAGACCATTTTCTCCACACTGATACACAGATTTAATATAATTCCTGTTAAAATTCTCCCAAGATATTTTGTAAGTAAAGATGAGATTATCCTAAATTACATTGAAGGCACAGAAACTAGACTAAAACAATTTTGAAAGAAGAGAATGAGGGGAATCAGTCTACTTGATTCCAAGGCTGACTGTACAGCTGTGTGATCAATATTGTCTGGTTCTGGCAAAAGGACAGACACATAGGTCAGTGAATAAACTGGAGACCTCAGAAACAGATTATTGCTTCTATTCCTAAGTCTTCTTTTCTTCCCTTCAGTGCTAGGGATCAAACCCAAGATAAGTGTTCTATCAATGAGCTACACTCTCAACATCCAAATTATTTACTAAAGGTCCAAAACCAACTCAGTGCAGAAAAGACAGCGTCTTTTGCAAATGGTGCCAGGAACAAGCTGATATCCACAGGTCCAAAAATGAAGTTTGGATTGAATCTCAAACTTTATTCAAAATCAGCTCATAAGATAGCATGAATAGAAAACAAGTCTATAAGACTTAAAAAACAATAAGAAAAAATTTTCAGAACCTAGGGCTAAAGAATTCTTAGATTTGCTGCCAAAGAATAATTTCTGAAAAAAATCAAATTGATAACTTGAAATTGATCCTAATTTAAAACTTTCAATTTGCAAATGTCTCTGTCACGATTAAAAGACAGCTACGACCTTAGGGGGAAATATTTGCAAACCCATACCTGACAGGTAATTACTATGCATGATAAGTGAACTCAGAAAAGTCAGCAGTGCAGAAATAGCTCCAGTAGGAGTGGACAAAAGAGCACAGAGGCGTTTGCCAAGGAAGAGCTGCTCCCTTGTGACATCCTGTCTGTCTGAAGTGTTCCCTCAGTGTGAGATTCTTTTGGGCACCGAGGATCCTGGGTACCCAGTTCTTCCCCTGAATGACCAACAGTCTAGTGAGAGAAGTAGAAGAAGCCAAGAAGTCCATTATGATAACACTGTGTAGGGCTAGAAGGCCGTCCCAGGACATCTCAGACTTGACTTACTGTCAGGAAACCCAGGGAAAGAATTTGAAATGGACATAAAGATGATCATCTGTGCCTTTCAGCCATTTTTATGAATAACTATTTTTAAGCAATTTTACAACTGACACTGATTTTTTAGCTATTTCACAGCTATTAAAGCCAAGATAATGCTCCTCTTTCCTGCCGTGAGCCAAGATGTGTCTTTCTAGGTCTCCTGAGGCACCAAGGGAGATCAGTTCTAACTGGTGATTCCCCATTTCTCTAGATTTTCCACTTCTCCAGATTTTGTTTTGTTTTTATTTCTGGTTTCCTGTGGGCTGATAAACAACTCTCTCAGGGTAGCACCAATTAATGAATTTGATTTTACTTATTTTTTAGATGTTTATTTTCTGTTGAGTGACAGAAAATCTTTGTTCATCTTTTGTCTTTTTTTTTTTTTTTTTTAAGTTCGGTATAAGGCTTGAACTCAGGGCCTCACGCCCCAGGCAGGTGCTGCACCGCTGAGGTATATTCCTGACTTGTCTTGTTTCTCTGTTGGTCTGTTTTTAGCTCCAATCCACTAAGAATTCTGTGTCCTCTGGGAAGAAATGCCCTTAATACTTTGTACGAAGTTACCTCCTTACTTTTGTTTCCCTTCAGAATTGCTCTTGATTGACAACCGCAGTTGTAGAAACAACAGTGCCAGCCTTCTCTGCGCAGGTGGCTGTAGTCTGAATTTGAAATATTTGTCCATTTCTGGAAGGTTTTTAAAACCCTGGATTATATTGTTCCTCATTTTAATGCAGCTCTGTTCTTACTGACTTTAGAGATAAATAAGTGTTCATGTAAATATTCTTAAAATTCCCACAGAATAAGGAGAATAAATTCCTAGAGCCAGATCAGAAACATTTAGGAATCCAAGTTCACACAATTAAGACTGCCTTTTGGTAAATGAGACTAGTTTAATAATTTAACTAGAAGAACAGCCATGTTACTTCTCTCTTTTTTTATCATGCACATTTTTAACTTCACTGGGTTTATCTGTCCTAAATTTATCCGAGCTTTTCACCCAATAAAGGCTTCCTTAATTTACATGACATGTAGAATTGTTAAATGCGGAAATACGTGTCACTCTAAATTCAGTCATTATTCTGGCAAAATATTTCTTTCAATCATAACTAACGTTTTGTACTCAGAAGACAATTTCTAAGCTTTTAGGTGTCTTAAGAGATTGGGCTGAGATGTAATTAATTAAGGACAGTCACAGCCCGTTGAGATGATGTATAAATTTTATAAACAAGGAGGCATAGATTACTAATGTGATTTAAGCGCGCAGGTCATGTGTCTGGTTCATGTTTCCCAGGACATGTGGCTGTGGGAGGTTGAGTCATGAAGGCTGTAAGTTTTGCCAAAATGATCATCTAGAAACTGGTGTGTGTTTGTCATCCAAGTGCTCTCTTCTCTTGCTCTATGACGTAGGTGCTCAGAGCAGGTTAAACACATTAACATGATGTTTGTAGCTATGCACAGTGATGGAAATCCACATGTGTGTGGGCTGTTTGCTTTCTAGGAAGGACGACTCCCCCTGAAATAGAGATTCCCAAACTCTTTGCAGGAGTCTTCAGACCACAGAGCAAGGCACCTCCTCCTCCTCCCATAGCCCACCTTTCTTCCCACTCAGGAGTCTTGCAACCTGCCTGCTGCAGGGTGACACAGTCCTGTGGTCCAAGATCTTGCTGGCTGCTAACCCCTGAGCTCTCCAGGGCATCCAGGGCCAGAGAGGCACCTGCAACCCAAACCATGGAGCATGTCCTGCAGCATGAATGTCTAGCCTTTCGAGCTGAACCTAGTGAAGAAGAATTATCTTGGGCTGCATATAAAATATATAAAGTTAATATGTATGTTAATGTATATAAGTTTTTAAAACTCCTTAATTTTTAATATTTTATCTTTTTCTCAAAATGTAAAGTCTAAAAAAAAAAAGACAACATAAATGTAGTTTTTGAACTTTCCAGTAGCTCATTTCTAGTACAGGTTTTCTCCAGTGAAACATTATCAAATAGGATTTTCACATGTAAAACAAGGGACATAAGCATGGTGGTACAGGCCTGTAATCCTAGCACCAAGAGGTTGAGGCAGGAGGATCTCAAATTCAAAACCAGCCTAGACCACGTAGTGGCAACCTGTCTCAGAGAGCCACAAAAAAATGAATAAAACAAAACAAAATAAATAAAAAGACAACAGCCATGACAACAGGAAGAGGGGAACAGAATTAACTTGTTAAATTATTTTATGAAATAACACAAACCTCGATCTAATAATTAGGAAAACTTACATGTCAGCTTAATAACCATAAAAGCAGAAGCCTGTCTTTTTGACACCCATAGGCAGAAAGACTGAGAATGCTACTGTGAGGAATCAGCATGTTTTACACAGATGTCTCCTGACCTTGTGACGTGGAACACACCTGGGCTTCACACCAGTGACCGTGGCTGCACTGTCCCCACACAGCCTTCCCTTGTCACCATGGAAAACTCTTGAGTGCTGTGGGAATACTAAAAATTTACCATATCATGGGCTTGATTATGTGTGTCCAGGGCAGCCAGTGTCCACAGGTAGGACATGTGTTTTGGGGGACTGTGATAAGAAAGGGAGTGTTTATGAAAGTCAAGGCCCAGCCTAGGACAGGGCAGGAACATGTGAGTGTGTGTGTGTTCACGAGGTCTGCATGACATCAGTCTCCCAGAAATCCTAGATTCTAGAGTTCCATTTTTTAGCCAAGCATGGTGTTATACACTTCAAATCCAGGCTTCTAGGAGGCTGAGGCAGAAGGATTGAAGTTTAAGCCCAACCTGGCAATTTAGCAACTTAGCAAGGCCCTATCTCAAAAAAAAAAAATCTATAAAGAGCTGAGGATATCACTCAGTGCAGAGGCCTTGGGTTTCACACCCAGTACTGCAAGAAGAAAACAAAAAACCAAAACATTTCTTCCATCTTTCTCTCTCAAGGAACCATGGAGAGAGAGGGCTGGAGCCAGAGAGGGCTGCACTTACCAGGCAAGATACCCCTGGATTGGCACCATTTGTCCTGCCCCAGCTGAGCAACAGGTTGCTGGCTCTCACCCAGGCAACCATGTGTGCACCTGGCGGGAACAGGGATGTGTAAGGCATGCTGCAGGATCTTGCCAGGGCCCTGTGCTGAGCCTCCTCACTGCCGCTCCTTGGGAACTGCTGCCTCGTACCTAATTCTGCAGTAAGCAAGATGCCAGGGTCCCTCCAGGAGCTGGAGAAACCTCTCCCATGCCTGATGGCAGCCAGCTGGGCACAGAGCTTATCCCATGGAGGTGAGCCAGGACCCCCGCTGTGGAGAAATTGCCCGGTGCCAGTGTGGGTGGAGGTGGGCAGGGCATGGAGGGCTGGGAGAGGGTGTAGTGGAACTGGAAGAGGACAGACAGGAACGGGGAGGGGGACTCTAGTCTGTCTCCAGAATCAGGGCCAATAGCCATACTGTGTCTCTTAAGCAGAGCAGGTGGGAAGAGGAACGTGCTGGGCAGCAGCGCACCCCTGCCGGAAAGGGAGGAGAACAGCCCTGAGCAGGCTTGGTGACCTCGCTGTGGTCAGCACAAGTCACATGGAAGCCCATCAAGGTGAGTCTCTACACAGAGTCCCCAACACACACAGACCTCCAGGAAGAGCCACTTCCGGTGGCTTTCCCACCTCTGAGCCTGTCTGGGATCCCAAGGGGCAGAAACTGCCCACTGTGGTCCTGTTTTTTGGGAGAGGGAGCTGGCTTTGGTCACAATCTCAAAGGGCTCCCCGCCACCCTAAAAGATGAGCCATGGTCTGTGGGATCTGTGCAGCCAGCTCATGTTGGGATGTAAGTGGGCCCCTTGCTCCCCACTCTGCCCAGGAGCAGGCCTGAGATAGACCATGCCCCGCTGTGGGCTGTGACAGAGGAATGCAGACAGGTTGCATGCATGGGCTGGAGTAGCTCCCACCCCGTGCAACTTCTCACTGCTCTGCAGGTCTCAAGGCTTAGGCCTTGGGCACTGATAGCATCTCCTGATCCTGCCAGAGTCAATAGGCCCATGGCCATGAGGTAAGCCAAAGACTCTCAATGCTCATTATCGCAGCAGAGAACAGGTGGATTCAGCCTTCGTTTTGATAGGCCCAAGGGCTTTTCCCTTATCTTCCCTCCTCCTGAAGGCCAGAGACTACAGTGGGTCAAGGGCAGAATCTCTCCCTCATTTCTAGAAGCCATGGACATGTGTGGAGATGAGTGGTCAGAACTGGGGACTGGATTTGACAGTCCTGACCGGTGCCTGACCCACTGCCCCTGGCTGTGATGGCACTGGCTGCAGAGGGGGAGAAACGGGGCACTGCAGGTTTGGTATTCTATGTGATGTTGTATCAGCCAGCTCCCTGTTGCTGAACTAAAGATTTGATAATTCACTTAGAAGAAGAAAAGTCTTATTTTGGCTCATGGCTTCAGAGTACACAGCCCATGGCTGGCTGGCTCCTGGCTATGGGGCCTGTGGTGAGGGAGCACATGGTGGTGGGGAGCAGGTGATCGGGCAGAGCTGCCCACTTCCACATGGCCAAGAAGCAGAGACAGAGGGAGAAGGGCTGTGCCCAGTGTCCCTTTAAGGGCACTCCAATGCCCTAACTGCCTCCATCCAGCCCCTCCTGAGGGTTCTCCATGTCCCCACAGCACCAGGCTGAGGATGAAGCCTCTTGGGACTTTTAAGACCCAACCATAGCAGCTGTGAAAGGCACAGAGCTAAAGAGCAAGGTGGGCAGCTCCCTCAGTTCCTCGTCCCAGAGCCGTGACCTTTCCTCCCCAAGGACCCCCTGTGGCTCCAGGACAGAATCTCAGGCTCTTCGAGGTCCCTTGTCGAGAGCCACTGCTCTTCCAGTGTTGGCCCTTGGACATTTCCTAGAAATGCTTGGGGTTTGGCCTGGACCACAGGAAGGGTCTGCAGCCTTTGGAGCCATTAGGCTGGATGGGTGGGATGTCCCAGGGGGCATTCGTGGTCACAAACCACACCCAAGAAAAAAAAGGAGGGCCCCAGCTTCTTTCTCTGTGACACAGATTTCACAGCAGGGAATGGGAGGCCATGCTGGTTGTTCTTGGGAAACAAGACCCAAAGAGAGTGGGATATGTAGCCCTGTTTAGATGAGAGGGCAGGCACGAAGGGGTGAGTCCACTCAGGGGTTCAGATCCCAGGGTGCAGAGACAAACAGGCCAGAAAGCAACCCCATGCTTCCAGGGCCCATATGTCTTGGGTGCAGTTCTGGGAAACCTGGAGAGCTGGGAAGTCGGAAGATGGCTGAAACCCAGATGGGAGATGAGGCTGCTCCCCGATGTTTCCTCATGTCAGGAGTGCGGTTTCTTCAGTTCTAATTCTGTGAGAACCACATGGAGGGCCACATTCCATGTCTGGCCAATGGTGGTAGAATGAAGGCAACACCTCCAGGTGCAGGACCTGGGTGAGAGGGTTTCTGACCTGTGGCAGACTTTACACAAGACCCACCTGGTGTTCCTGCCCTGAGCTGACCCACCGTAAAGCAGGGAGCCCTGACTTCTCTGTCCGGCATCTGCAGACTGTTCCCTTCCCGCCTTGCTACTTACAGTGAGCACGCTGGCGTCCCCACCCAGGCCTGCTAGAAAGACACCCAGACCCGCTGTGGTCACACCCAAGGATGGCTGTAAAACTGTGGGCACATGGAAGTCTGGGGAAGTTGCTGTGTTACCTGTGAGGGCTATAGGCGCCCAGGTGGAACCGCTCTAAACAAAAGCAAAACAAGGGCCGGAGATTTAGCTCAGTGGTTCCTGTACTAGCAAGCACAAGGTCCCAAGGTCCTGAGTTCGATCCCCAGTAAACACATAAAATACCAGGTGTGGTGACTCACACCTGTCATCCCAGCACTCGGGAGGCAGAGGCAGGAGGATTGCTGAGTTCGAGGCTTGCCTGGGCTACATAGTGAGCTCAGGGCCAGCCTGAACTACACAGTGAGACCCTGTCTCAAAAAAAAAAAAGCAAAACAAGCCAAGCCCAGAGGCCGCAGGGAGGAACGCTCACATGTGCTGGGTGACAAGAGCCCGGGCCCCCATCTGTTATCTGTCGGAGCCACACGCTTGCTCACAGAGCATTTCTGCAAAGCTGGCCATCCAGTGAGCACTGAACTTCTGATGGGCGGGCACCAACCTTGCTATTGATCCTTGTGGCCAAAGATCGTTGTTTCAACATTGCTTTTGGAAGCCCCTGTCAGCCGCCCTCTGAACACACGTAGCTCTCCCGCACACCGTGGGACACGCAGCACCTTAGAGGTATCCTCTCATTGCTATGTTTTGGGACAGGGTCTTGTTGTGTCCAGCCCAGCCGTGGCCTCATTAGATAGTCCAGGCTTGCCTTGGACTCAGCACAAAGGTTCAAACAGAGTGAGGTGCGGGGAACCCAGCCATCGCCCTGTGTGGGAGGTCAGGGTCCCCTTCTGGATCCTCCCTCCTGCCAGCTCTCTGGGCTTGTCCTAGGGGTCCTCTTAGGAGCGTCCAGGGAGGTCTGGGCGAGCCTACTGCTGTTCACCGTTTCCAGCCTGACACCCAGGACGGTGCCTGGGAACACCCTTGGGGCACCGGTGAGCCTGGCCAGGGATGACAGGAGAAAGCACAGTGGTGGGAAAGAGGTGGCTGGTAACAGCCTCGCTCCAGCCCTTGCAAACCGACAGGGTTGAGGCTGGGAGGCTGAGAGGCTGGACCCCGTGGGCTCACAAACCAGAGCAGGAAGTGGGAAGAGGAGACAGTGGCATCTGAGTCCCATTGAAGGAGCTCGGCTGGGAAAGGCCTTGAGACAGCGGGGAACGAATGGGAGAGACACATTCAGTACAAGAGGTGATTGAGAATACGACAAGTGTGTAAATAAAAGAATACATTACAGTAAAAGACACACTGTCATTAATCCCCAATGCCTCCTCACTTGGCACACTTATCCCATCATTCCCCACATTTTCTGTGCACTCAGGAAGGCCTTTCACGTGCTCAAAACCCATTGAAGGCTGTCGCAGAGATGAAGGCAGGAAGGCAGACATCTCAGGTGTCCTCATCTGCCTCTCACCAGATAGGGACTGTAGGCTTCTGGTTAGGGCCAAAGTCAAATGACCAAGAAAGAGGAACATTCTGAATTGATATGAAGCAGCCAAGACAGGGCAGCTGAACACATACAAAAGAAGATTCCAGAGCTGCTCCAGAAAGTGACCAGGATGAGGGATGAGGGTCTGCAGTGAGAGGAAGGGGGAGGGGAGGAGAAGGAAGGGGAGGGGGAGGAGATCTAGTTCAGTAGGTAAGTGCAAAGTCCCAAGCTCAACCCCAGTTCAAAAAAAAGAAAACGAAAAAGAAAAAATGAAGTGAGGGGAGGATGGTGAAAGGCACTGATGGTGGTGTGTCTTTTACTATAATAACCTTTATTTATTTATTTATTTATTTATTTATTTATTTACTTATTTACTTACTTACTTATTTGGTGGTACTGGGGATCAAGCTCTGGCCCTTGTGCTTCCAAGGTAGGTGTGGTACCACTTGAGCTAAATCCCCGGCCCTGTAATAACCTTTTTTAAAAATTGAAACATTCACAGTAGTCTTTGATCACACCTCATATGATGGGGGATAACCTACATTTTATTCAACACCTCACATTATTCCATAGGTTTGCTTGTTTTAGTTGTTTGTTAAAACTTTATTTTCTTTTTTAGTTATTTTTGAAACTGTCATCTTGCTTTTTTCTTTTTTAACTTTTTTGAGACTATATAATGCACACAACATACATATGGAATGTGCATACATGGAAAGCGCACAGCTTTGAAAGTCAAAAAGTGTTACAGCTTCAAACTACGGGACCCCATATTCATGGTTCTATGCCCTCATATTCAGCCAGCTGTCAATCAAAAATATTAGGGAAAAAGTGTTCCTGTTATTCCCTGAGAAATACAGTCCAGTAACTAACTAATCCAGCCAGCTTTTGCATCGTATGCATCTCGTCACCAGGGGATGACTTGCGGGATGCTCAGGGTGGGGCATATTGGAGACACATCCCATACTGTTCTGCATAAGAGACTGGGTGTCTGTGCATTTGGTGTTCATGGGTGTCCCGGACCCACACTCCCACAGAACCGAGGGCCAGGCCTCGTTATAGAACCAAGCCCTCAGCACTAAGCAGCTAAGGAGCGGAAGCTTGCAGGATGCTAGAGAGCCAGGCCTAGGAGTGGGAGTGGGCTGGGCCCAGGCCCTAGATTGGCAGTGGGAAGAGAGACAGAGCAGTTACTTTGGGGTGCAGAACGGTGCACCTCAGCCCAGGCTGGGGATATGCCTAGCTCTTCCTGTCAGACAGGGGACCTGGCAGGCAGGTTGGGCACTGCCACCAGCCCTGGACAGCTCAAGGAGACCATCCTGGAGGGAGGAGGCAGGACCCACCCCAGAGGGATGGTTTGCTGCCAGCCAGCCCAGTGGCCAGGTCCGCTACCCCTCAGAGCAAATGCTTGATTGGCTTGGCCTGAGCGAGATAAGACAGAAAACAAGTCCCTGGTCAGTGACAGGTCAAGGCAAGCCCTGTGGGAAAGACAGGGTCATGTGGCCATTGTGCAAGCCTGGAAAGGGGCACTTCTGGCTTTCCTTATGCAGCTGGAGTTTCTGATACCTGTTTATATAGAACTAGAACCTCTAAGGGAGGGGACTGTGACAAATGTCACGTCCACCCTGGCCTTCCATCTGCCCAGTTCCCACACCTCCCATGGTCAGCTTTATTCTTAGCTTTGTATGCTTCTTTCCAGAACTTTTCAAATGCATATCCAAGCAAATCAAATACTAGAGTATTATCTCTGCTTTGTTTGGAACAAATTAATGTATTCTAGAACTTTGCACATGTTGCTTTTCCCCATTTTTAAAATTGTGGCAAAATAGGCACCATATAAAATTTGCCATCTGAGTGTTTCTACATACACACTCGGCGCACTTTGCACATTTGCATCATGGTGCAACGGTCACTACATCCACTAGTGTCACCTCACAACACTGAAAGTGACCCCTGTGAGTTGTTCTGCCCTTCCTTTCCCCCTTCCCCTCCACTCTCTGAACCCAATTACTCTGGGTGCCTCCTGTCAGCGGAATCATGCTGCGTGTCTCTTTTCTACTGTCTCATTGTGCATAGTACGGGGTCCTTATGACCAGCCAGTGTGGCTGCACGTCAGAGTCCTCTCACCTGCAGGCTGAACTGTGTTCTGCTGCACACCAGACCGCACTGCTCATCCACCTACTTGCCGGCCGACACGGGTTCCTCCAGGTCTGAGCTGCTATGAATGATGCTATTACATAGTCAGTGTACCCCTGTCTTTGAGGCCATGCAGCCCATTCTTTAGGGTGTATATGCATCTTCCTTTCTTTTTTCAATGTAACGATCTCTTAAGAGATCTTTCCAACTATGAGAAAACTCTTTTTTAAAAATTACTATGTAATACTATGCAAAGAATTGAACCCAGGACCGGAGATTTAGCTCAGTGGTTCTGGCGCCTGCCTCACAAGGACAAGGTCCTGAGTTTGATCCCGGTGACCACATAGAATGCTGGGCATGGTGACTCACGCTCACCAGCCATCAATACCACATACCACAGTGCCGGGCATGGTGGCTCACGCCTGTAATCCCAGCACTCGGGAGGCAGACAGCAGGATTGCTGAGTTTGCGGCGGCTTGCCTGGGCTACATCGTAAGCTCAAGGCCAGCCTGAACTACAAAGTAAGACCCTGTCTAAAGAAAAAAAAAAAGAATGCTGCCCCAGAGCTACACCCCCAGCTTCTTTTATTTTATTTTGAGACAGTGTCTTGCTAAATTGCAGGTTGGCTTGAACTTGTGATCCTCCTGCCTCAGCCTCTCAAGTCCCTAGATTATAGGCATGTGCTCAGCCCCACAATGCTACTGTTTCCCAGCATTTTGTTATTTGTATGAGAAATAATCATAGATTACAAGCTCAGGGCCTAAAATATTATTCCATGAAAAGTGAAAATGACATTTGGGGTGAAGTTCTTTGCTGCTGGGCTCATGAATATGTGTGTGTGTGTGTGTGTGTGTGTGTGTGTGCGCGCGCGCATGCAGATGGAAATGGCTGAAATCTCATGCACTGTGAACCAGGCAAGTGTGTGGTGATTTGTGCACTTCATATACTGTTCCACTGCTATCAAATCACAGAGTCCCCTAACTCGGGGGAGAGAAGCTTGCATGGTAAGTTCTATCACTCAGCAGCCTGGCAACGTTCCCGTCACACCCCACACAGTGCTTTCTGTGGGGACAGGCCTCTCTGCTTAGGAGAGGGTCTGCAGTGCTAGACCACATATCTGCGTCGCGGTGCTGCCGTCCAGTCTTCTTGGGAACAGTGGGCTTCTTAGTGACCTAAGAAGAGATGGGCGGGGCTCCTGATGGGTTGCAAGGTACCCCCCCTTGTCGTGTGGCTCCAATCTCAGTGTGTGACTGTAGGTCAGGTCCCCAGTCCTACAGGGTGGGTGTCCTTGTAAGAGAGTTGAACAGAGGCATACAGAGGAAACTAGAGGACCAAGGGACAGTGGAAGGGACATACTCTTCTTGCCAGAGCTGCTGAGCTGGAGAACACAAGTGTGAGTGTCCTTCTTTCCTGGTGTGGGAGAAGCGGCCCTCAGAACAGGATCAGGCAGACACTGAGGAGGACAGAAGGGAAGGGTGTGGCCTCTGCTGCCCTGGGCTACTCCCCAGCAGCTCCATCTGCTGAGCCCTCCAGGGTCTCACCTTTATTTATTTTATTTTTTATTTTTTGAGACACCGCCTTGCTTTGTAGTTCAGGCTGACCCTGAGCTCGCTATGTAGTCCAGGGAAGCCTTGAACTCACAGCAATCCTCCTGCCTCTTCCTCCCAAGTGCTGGGTTTACAGGCGTGAGCCACCATGCCTGGCACTGTGATATGTGGTACTGGGGATCAAACTCAAGGCCTTGCACTTGCCAGGGAGATGCCAGAACCACTGAGCTAAATCCCCAGCCTGTGGGGGTTTACCTTTTAAAATAAAAGCATTTATTAATCCAGGCATGGTGGTGTGCATTTGTAATCCCAGCACTCAGGAGGTGGAAGCAGGAGGATCTCAATAAATTTGAGGTCAAAGTAGGCTACACAGTGAGTTCAAACCCACCTTGGGCTACATAGGGAGGCCCTATCTCAATCAATCAACAGTTGCAAGCAAATGTGTGAAAGGACAGGACTTCTTTTTTGCCTATAAGCGTTTTGTGGGTGTGGCCAGGGGCCACTGAAGCACAGGTGTGCAGGCTGTCTGCATGATGGAGCCCCTGGAGACCAAGGAGAGTCTAAGAGGCCACTTCTAAAGGCAAAATCAAAAGCAGGGGAGAGTATGAAGACAAAAAGGCTGCTCAGGGGAGGCATCAGGGGAGCAGGCCTTTTGTGAGTGGAAAGTTTTTGTCCCAGATGTGCGGGAGGAAGGCAGAGGTGGACACGAGCCCGGGAGGACCAGAAGCAAATGCAGGGCGGGTAGTCAGGAGGGTGAGAGGGACTGGGACAGGGAAGGAGAAGGAGAGGGAGAGAGAGCACTGTCCCTCCTGCAGGGGCCGCCAGGTCTTGGCACAGGACCCAAAGGCCCAGACGGGGCTCTGACCTAGTGGTGGGACCCAGAGATGCCAGGGCAGATGGAAGACAGTGGGCTCTGCTGCTGCGCTGTGCTGGGAATGTCTTTACCAATCCAGAGCTGCAGCTTGAAAAATTAATAGGAAAACACGTAAATAAGCAGAGATTTGAAACGAATCACTATTTTCAGGCTGATAGTGCTCCTTTGCTCTTCTCCATGAAGGGCTGACCCCTGGGGTTCCATGCATTTTCATCCTTGGCCACACGGCTTCCCAGAGTGGCGCACAATGGGTATTTAAAAGTATTCATAGTTAGGCTCCATGGAGGTTTGGGGATTTGAGTGGCAGGCTACAGCCCTTGAATTTAGAATATTCCCACACACAGACCCTGTCGACAATGAGGACCACAAACACCAAGAAAACACAAATACCGTGGATTTCGCTGAACTGACCAAGTGCATAGAGGGCCCAGGATGTAACTCAGTGGCACTGCAGCCTGCTGGCAAGAACGGGGTCCTAAGTTCAATACCCATACTGGAAGAAGAAGGAGGAGGAGGAGAAGGAGAAGGAGAAGGAGGAGAAGAAGAATGAGAAGAGGAAGAGGAAGAAGGAGGAGGAGAAAAAAAGAATCTCCGTATAAATAGATTCCTTGTTTCTCCAGCAGGGGGCAGCTTGGGATTTCCTTAATGCCCCCGGTCTGAGTGGTAAATCTAAAAATCCTCTCTGCCTTTCCTCCGTTGGGGAGGAGTCGCAGATTGGTTTCTTAGATCTCTTTTGTGGCTGGGGTGAGGACAGTGCAGACAGAGGACAGAGGGGAGGGCCCAATGCGAAGTCAGGAGACTGTGGCCTCCTCCAGCGCTGGTCAATTTCTCAGCTCCTGGACTGGTTTCTTTTTAACAGGAAAAACTCATGCCCTGATCGCTAGGTCCTCTAGTGTGGAGGGCACTGCCCTGCCATCCCTGGTCCGTCCCTCCTCAGCCTGGAGTCCACACAAGGCCATGCATCCTTTTCTATTTTGTCTGACATCATTCTGAGCCCCAGTTCATCGTGGCAAGCCTGTAGTTTTCCTTTCGTCACCCCCAGGCTGGTGAGAAGCTGTGGCTTGGCCTCTGCTCTTACAGTTGGGCTAGAAGATGGGGTCTAAAGATGGGGTCAGAGCAGGAAGCCAGGGTGCTTCATGGTCCCAGATTTGGGGCTGACTCCCAATCTTACAAAACATACCCTGCTCTAGCTTTTAACTTTCACTTGACCTTTCTCTGTTTCTTGGCTGCCTCCTGCTTTCCCCTCCCATCCCATGTGGGATCCTGGGGCTTCTGATGGGCTCTATTGTGTGCCTAAAGCTGAGGCGGAGCAGGGCTGAGAGACTGCAGCAATGTCATGCCTGTCCCCAGCACACAAGACCTGTGGCACCACCTCCGTGCCCTCTTAGGGTATGCCTGGCCACCTCTCAGGAGAAAGAAGCCAGTCCCCCATCCTGCATGGAACAGCCCTGGGCCACAGTGGGTACATCCAGCAGGTGTCGCTGCAGACAAGGGCTGGCTGGCTCGCCCTTGATTTTGCTTCAGTTGGTAAAAAGGATTGTGTGCTCTGCAGATGTGTAAGTCACGTGGTGTATTCCTGCCCTGAGCCTCTGCACACTGAAAACATATTGAAAGCAAAAGGAAGAGGCCACAAATACTACAAACGGTGCCATCCTTTCTTCTCACACCTAACTGCACCCCCCCTGTTGCCTGCCAGGTGCCAATGCCCATGTCAGATCTGTTGGCTGGAGTGTCCTTAGCGCACAGGCCCAGCGCAGATGCTGGTCCACTGTGGTGTGCAGTGCTTACAAGTCCAGCCATGCTCTGTCTGCCTCTCCTCTGCTGGGGACAGGACAGGGTGGTGTGTGCTTCCCACCTTGGGCTCAGGGTGAAAGGCAGGGAGAGCAGAAGTGACCCAGGCGCTTCCAGGTAGGTGCCTGAAGGGCCAGGTGAGGGACACAGGAAAAGCTAGAGGACTCATTTGCGAGGCTTGGGGGTTTCAACAGCAGGGCACAGCACTGCGGCTCAAAGCCACCAGCCCTGACTGCGGTGGGGCCGGCCCCTCCGAGGCTCCCTGTAGCCCTCTGGGTCTATCTGTGCCCAAATTGCCCTCCGGTTTGAAGCTGCAGCTGGGTCTGTGGAAGGAGAAGCAGTCACTCCTGAAAGTAGCATCCGCACCCACTGCCATGCTGCTCTGGCTCTAAAGCTCCAGGGCTCTGACCCTGGTGCCCCAGCGGCCTGACACCCCCAGAGTGGTCCCGTCTCATCCTCTCTCTTCTCACTCCGGCTTCCTACTCCAGCGCCATGCTGGCTCCTTTACAAGATACTTGGCTTCTGCCATCCTGTCCTTGTTCTTGTCCCCCTGGCAAATCCACTCTCCTGCTACTACCTGCCATCTATCTCTGCAAGGAAAAACCAGGTTGCTGGAAATCACCCAACAGCTGTGCTCATGGGCTCTGTCTCCATTTGTGACTGCAAGCCCCAGCTGGGCAGCCAGCACCACTGACGGCTCTGCTACCCTTCGAAAAATTGCTCTAGATGCTTCTTCCTCCTCAAAGTCCTCTCGGCCCCTCCAACGCATTCCTGTGTCACAGAGGAACAGGAGCAATACCCGGGTTCATCTCTTCAGCCCCGCACTCACTGCTCAACCCACACACCCTTGACTGTCCCTTTGCCTTCTTGCTAAATATAAGAGGGCCGGGGATATAGCAAAGTGGTTCTGGCACCTGCCTTGCAAGCACAAAGTCTCAAGTTCAATCTCCGGCACCAAAAAAGAAAATTATAATGAGTATTTAAATTTTAAAAAGCACTTATCACAGTAAAAGGCACATTGCTATGAAGTCCCTTGAAATCCTTTCCCTGGCTTAAACACACTTATCCCCTTGTTCTTAGCACTTTCTGAAGCATCTCTGGAATCCTTTTACATGAGTCTTATTGGGCGTCCTGGCTGCCTCAGTGCTCTAAATCAACTTGAAACATTTACGTTTCATGGTCATTTTGACTTTAGGGAAGAGCCAGAGGTCACACAGTCCCCTGAATCACAGATCCTATGAATAAGGTGGATGAGAATAACCCATCATGTTTTTATTTGACAGAAACTGCCATAAGCATTTGACCAGTGGTGAGTGATCAAAAGATGTGGAAAATATTTGAACTTAAAAAGTTTTTTTTTTTTTTTTTTTTTTTTT
>PVIC010007097.1:0-51967 GCA_004025085.1 Thryonomys swinderianus | reverse complement strand
AACAGATACAACCATGCAAAATGCAAAACTGATAGCAGCAAGTTCCAGCAATGATGTGGAGCAACAGGAACTGTCATTCCTTGCTAGTGGGAGTGCAGAGTGGTGCAGCTGCTACAGAGAGCACTTGATCAGGCTCCTACACTATATATATATATATATATATATATATATATATATATATATATATATATATATATATGTATCTATATATACATATATACATAAATATATGTACATAAATATATAAATGTATATATAATATATAAAATATATATTATATATATAATACAATACAATATAGTAACTGTGGTTCTTGATATTTATGCAGGCAAATTGGAAACATAATACCCACTCAAGATCTGCATATGTGTGTTTATGGCACCTTTACTCATAAGCAAACCAGTTGTTCTTTAGTAAGTAAATGGATAAACACTCTGGTACATCCAGGGATGGAATGCTATTTGGTACTAAAGGAAAACAAAAACATGCAAAGAACTGGGAGAAACTTAAGTCCATATCACCAATTGAAAGTAGCCAGTCTGAGACTTCATGCTCATGACTCTATATGACATACTTGAAAATATAAAGCTACAGAGATGGGGAAAAGGTCCGTGGTTTCTGGGTTTAGGGAGGGAAGTATGTGTACAAGGAGAATGAGGACTTTTATGGAGCTGAAAATATAGTTTAGGAAGCTGTAATGGCAAATATGAGTCAGTGGACACATGCCAGAACCCATAGAATGCCCAACACAAAGTGAACCCTCAATAGATCATGGGTGACAGGAATGTGCCACTGTAGGCTCACCAGCTATAGGACACTCAGCACTGTGATGGGCATGTGTGTGAGCTGTGGAACATGGAAACTTTTTTTTTTGATTTTGCTGTGAATCATAAATTGCTCTTAAAACATAGTCTATAATAAGACAAAACAGGCCCTGGAGGATCAGCAGAAAGGGCAGCTCAAAAAGATGCATTCATATTGAAAGGCAGCAGAAACCCAGGTATGAGCTCTGGAGACATGTGCAGTGCCCCCATCACTTGCTTGTAAGCATGGTGTGTTTCCTGGATGTGCACAGAAGGCTGTCTGGAGGGAGTCTCTTCCTTGGCATTTTGTGGTGCCTATGTGGGGGCTCAGAGGACAGCACACAGGCACCTTCTAAAATCTGCCAGCCAGCAAGAAACCGAAGCCTCCTGTCCCACATCCACATGGAACTGCATTCTGCCAACAACGTTTCTGAGTTTGAGATGAATTCTTTCCCAATGGAGCCTCAGCTGAGACCACAGTGCGGACCATAGCTAAGTAATGCTCTGAAATTTGACCCGGGAGAACTATTGACACAGAGGGTTCTGCTGGGCTGGGCTTAGCATTTTTCAACAGAAACAAGAGATAGTAAGTGTGATTTAAGCTGCCATCCTGTGAATCAATATTGCAGAAATAGGGAACTGCGATGTTAAGAAAATTCTAGGCAAATGAAGATGCTACTATATTCATATTATCATGAAACTTGACTTGGTTTGCCTATTCATAAATGCAGGAGTTGGGCCTGAACACAGAACATTACTCATGCTCATTTAATCTATGAAGGGTTTTCAGGAAAGTATTTCATAACTCAGTTCACACAGGAATGTTTTTTTCTTGTGTACTTATATTTTGTGTTGGGCACAAGGATAAGTACTTTTTCTTTTCCAGCACTGAGGATTGAACTCAGAACCTTGCACTTGCGAGGCTGGCATGGTGCCACCAACCTAAATACCCAGCCCTATTTTTAAATATATTGTTGCTTAGGTATCCTCAACTCTTTTATTGCTATACTTATTCGGAAAGACAAAAATGATAAGGTTACATGATATTAAATTATTAAAAAAATTCCCACAGCCAAGAATGTCAAGCTGTGACTTGCCTTCCCACCTGTTTAATCACCCAGTGCTTTCCCTGAAAGGGCCTCTCTTATGAAAAGACATGATGACTAGAGCCTAGTTTGAGCATGAAGTTAGTTTTGTCTTTTTGGAGAGGAAGCCAAGTCCAGGGAGAATCTGTGAAGCTGTCACAGAGCCAATGTGATTACTAACCCCTTTGTAGAGATACAGAATAATGCACATCAATGAAACCATCATAGTTTCTACTTTCATCAGGTAAAAGTCTATTAACTAGGGCCAGGGATGTAGCTCTGTGGTACTGCACCTGCCTAGCAAGCACGAGTTCCTGAGTTTGATCTCTGGTACCAAAAGAATCCATTAACTCAACATTGGCTATTTTCAGGGTTTGTTCTTCCCACTTTGGCTTTGTCTGGGGGCAGGAGGGAAAGGTGGCCTCTGCGGGGCTCACTTCACTTTCCTAGACCTCAGTTTTCTAGGTGGTCTAAGCAGGGAATCTAGAAAACTTCTTGCAAAGTAAGTGTTCTGACCTTGCATCATGTCTAGGTTGATTTGCCTTGCTGAATTCCTTGCAAACATAAACATGCCATAGGGTTGGTGATTTTTTACTGAGTTTTGAAAATGACAAAGGCACCAAACATTGAGAAACATTGTATTAAGAATGTCTTCCTAGTAGTTACACTTATTCTGTGTCTTTAGTTTAAGACAAAATGGTTTATCTTTTATGGGGACTAAAATAGGCTGAATCTTTCATATTGCACAAATCTCTAGAGTGGCCTTCTCCATGTTTACTTCAATTCCCAGTGTGACTCGTAAGAGACACCTTAAGTGCCTCCCCATTTAAATTGTTAGTCTCTGATTTCCAGCAACCCCAAACTAGTGGATTTTAGGTAGACAGATGATGCTAATGCAGTGTGATAAGTGGGAAAGCATAGTGTGGATTGATTTCTGTGAGAGTTTAGAATAACCAACCTTACTAAACTTACCTGGAAAATCAGGTAGGACTCGACCTGGTTGGGCTGAGAGTGATAGGATGGATGAGTCTTTTTGATGGAGAGACAGGAGGAAGGTGGGGTCGTATTTTAAAATGACCCAAAGCGTGCTCACATTTCAGAACTTTCGGAAGGCAGGGTACATACAGAACACATGGAGTAACTCCACATTAGGTACCTCGGATATAACCATTTGTCTTTATTTCTGTTTCTATGTAATAGTTTGGTGTCCAGTGTAGCAGGCTCTCCGTAAATATCATTTAAGTGGCTGAACTAATGCATAGAGTGGAGACAGGTGGGAAACCTTGTGAAGAGCCTATGTGTCAGCACAAGAAACATTTTCACCTTCTTAGCTAGAAGAAACCCAGTACACTGATTAAACTTCTTGGATTTTCATTTGTGATTCTCTTTGATGAGTTGTTTATGTGTTTTTTAAGGTTTCTCTCTCCACTTCCTCCCAAATGTATCAGAATAATATATATGAGGAGCTGTTCACTAATATTTCACTGTTCTGAGGGAATTTCTGGCTGTCAAACTGTCACATGCATCAGAATTACCTGGAGGGCTTAACATGATTACCGGGCAGTGTTATACACCGCTAAGGGTCTTCGAGAGGCCTCGGAACTGGTATTTTTAACAAGATCCCAAATGGGGCTGATGGTGTTGGTCAGGGACTACATTTGATGAACTGTGTTCAGAATCTTCACTCCTGATCATTAAGTTGTTAGTTGCTCTTCTATGGTTTAAGAAATATAAAATATTTTGAGCCGATTCATGTAAACACAAAATTTCAAGCAGATACGAAGTTATTTTCTTATTGCCTTTGGAGATAATCAGATTGCAGGTGTAACCAATTTTGTGGAACTGGTACATGCCTGGAACTTTATTCATATGTTAACTTCCATTTTACTTCACTAAGGAAACAAATTGTTAGCTAAATCCTCAAAAACAAAGAATTATTTTACACTGTAAATGCTCACCCTGAATTTACTGTTTGTGCTTTGTGGCTGCTTTGAAAGCTGCTGATTTCTCACATGGACATCTCATTTTTTTAAAAAAAGCTTTGACCGTCACTGGATTCCAGGGAGCCTCAACTTTCCCCGATATTCTCAAAACCCCATGTCAACCAGCACCATGTAGGTGTCACTGTCCATTGCCAAGTTCCCAAGCCTCTGCACAGTGATTTCTTTTCTGCTTGCTGTGAATAAGGACAGCTGTTCCTTTTGTTTCTGCTTTTGAAGCCAATGCTTGTGCTTGACTGATTACATAGAGGCTGCTCCATGCGTGCGTGTGTGCGTGCATGCGTGTGTGTGTGTGTGTGTGTGTGTGAAAGAGAGAGAGAGACAGACAGACAGAGAGAGAGAGAGAGAGATAGACAGAGAGAGAGAGAGAGATAGAGACAGAGAGAGATGTGGGGCTGGCACCTTGGTCCCCCACCCACCCAGGAGGCTGGTTAGAACTTATGATGGACTGCCCCACACTCCCAAAATGTTCTTTAGATGAGGTTCCTGCCTCCCTGGGCTCCCAGGGTAGAGTCTACTTGGCAGATGCTTTAACAAACTCCCTCCTCCAGGGAACTCTGTGAGAAAAGCAACTTCTATTAGAGGAAGAGACAGTGATATGTGGGCTACACAGGAAAAGCAAAGAGATTGAAATCTGGCCAAAAAGCTTATTTAGATAAACATAGAAAATTGGCAACACATGGGGGTGTAGAGAAGCCTCATTAAAAAGTCCCCAGTGGGCCCACATAGATTTATTCTGTCGCCCACAGAAACAGAAGTTTCTGTTCTCTCAGGCACTATTAAAAGGAGCAGGAATCTGTGATCTTCTTTTCTGCTAATGGGAAGTGACTGCAGCAGTGAATTAACACTTTCCACTTATGGTTCATTTTGTTTCAGCAAATGACACTAGGTAATATTTCACCTGTCAAGTATTTACTTATGTTTGTTCCAAGATGTGTCTGAGGAGGAGAGTGGGTGGGAAATCAAGCCTCATCTTGATGCAAGAACAGTATGTATCCTCTTTACTGAGAGCTGGAAATTTGTCGTGACATATGCTGGCTGCAGAGTCAAAACTTCTCACCACCCACAAGCCCAGAAGCCCAACAGACAGCTTTATGGGGACCACTTCCATAGTAGTGTCCTTCTGAAATGTCAGAGCAAGACCCAAAGAAGAGGTGAGCCTCAGAGCTGGCCTGCCATGCATGGGGTGGTTAAGAGCATTTCAGTAAATGTTCACAAAATGTAAAGCAAGCTTTATTTTAGAATCTGTAATGTTTTATTGAGACTGGTTCATTGGAAGATATCCATCTTATTATTATTGATTTATACTGTCCTGATATATAGATTAAGAAGAAATACCCTCAGGCCTACCAAATTTTGTTTATATTTTATCAAAAACATTGGGATATGTTTCCCTCTGGACTAACAGGACTTCAAATGCTATTTTGCCTATATAATTCTTCATGTGTATTACGGTATCACAGTTGTCCTCTGGTTCTAAGCCTTTTCCAAGACACTGCGCCCCCATGCAAGAGCCTTGTGTCCATAATCTGAAAGTTAGATGTTCAGCTAATAAACTGTTTCTTAATGTATATGCCCCTAGTCAAACGGTGTGGTCCTTTTATAGATCACACGTTTTAATGGATTAACAGCATGACTACTTTCAAGGATAGCATGTCAGCATCCCTTTCAAACAGCCTTTTGAAGTTCCCTAACTTGTGGCTGTAGGTCCCTGTCATTAATATTGAGTCTGTCTGCTCTCTAACTCTTTAACCATCACTGTGTCATGGTAGTTTGTCTACTGCCTCTGTCCACCATTTCATGTGAGTGCATTGCCACTGATTTTTCATTCTGTATGAAAACTTTGATTAATGTAAGGATATAAATGGTTTGGAACTTGTGGTATATCTTAGCATCTTTTTAAAGTGTGCACATTGTATGCTTTCCCAGCCTGGCTTTTCTCATTACCTTTTTGACATTTCTCTTGCCTTTCCTATGCCATTTTCTTGGCTGGCTCTTATTTTTCACTATTTCCTCCTAGGTTTGTCTGCTCCTGGGGCTCAAGATATCAACTCTGAATTTAAATGATCTCTCAAGCCTTGATTTCTATTTCTGGTTTTCCACCTGTTCATAGGTGAGGGTGCTTAGAAGGATAGAATTTCCAGAAACACAGAAGCTTTTCTCACATGCGAAGCAAACCAGTGGGATTCTAAATACATCCAATTACAGGTTTTCTAAGTATTCATTTTCCCTCTCCCATATGTTTCCTAATCACTTTTACTTCCGATCTACAGCAACAGAACATATATACTATGTAGAACTTTTGGCAAAAGGCAAAATAACCAGAATGGCTCAAAATAATTACAAATTACTCCCATTGAAAACCACATCATTTTGCAGCAAGAGTAAGTCAAAGGCTACAGTAATGTTTATCTGAAAATAGCAATTAAATTACAACAGTATATATACATCAAAGTGATGCAGCCAAGTCTCATTCCACAAACTTGGAAGATCTGAATAGCAGATAATCTGTACTCAATCAAACTTATTTTAAAACAACATTTTACTTCAAATTGGAAGACAGATGGTGTGACTTATTTGACAAAGGTATTCTTAGTGAGAGAGAGAAAGGGTAGAGGACATTAAAACAAATTTTCTTTGATTTATAGTTGGCCTTGAAAATGCAGAAATGTATAAGTCAAGTTTGAGGCTCCATCTCTTATAGTGTTAACTAAACCATGTGTAGATACTAGAGTTAATACAGTGATTTGGGAAGAAGATAGCATTTAATGGATGGGATCAATAAGATTGAAGCCTAGGTTATTCTGAACCACCAAGTAACTGATGGGTCAGAAAAGTGAGAGTTGCCGGGCATTGTGGCTCACGCCTGTAATCCCAGCACTTGGGAGGCAGAGACAGGCAGATAGCTGAGTTCGAGGCTTGCCTGGGCTACATAGTGAGCTCAGAGCCAGCCTGAACTACAAAGCGAGACCCTGTCTCAAAAAAAGAAAAAAAAAAGAAAAAAAAGAAAAAAAGAAAAGTGAGAGTTTCAGAAGTACATACTGGGGAGTGCACAGTTGTTAGGGTCTTATTTGTGCACAGACAGTGAATATTGCCTCTGCTTGTTCACTGCTTCTCAGCTGGGGTATCGAAGATGGTCAAAGCCAGGAAATGTGCATGATGCTCTAAACATCTAAAACGTTTTACCCTCCCCTGTGTTTGATTCATTAGGCCTTCAGTTTCTGACTCAAAAGTGAAAAGTCATCATTATTTTAGAATTCTAATCTCAGTATGTTTATCAAAGATTAGAAACAAAATATTTGGAAACTGGAAAAGAAGAAAAAGACTATTTTGATCAAATGAGATATAACTGAAATGACAAAAAGTAGTTCATCAACATGTAATAAAAAAAGAAAAAATGAAAACAAAAACTGTATATGTAAGAATATAAAAGTGTCTACCTTTGGATATATAATTGGAGAACATTTAAATATATTTCCACAGGGCCTTATAAGTACTACTATACTTTTAAATGATTTATTATACATATGATATAGTTACTGAAGTTCTACTATGTAGTATGTTATTTGTTTTGCATAATACCTCTTTTCATCTTTATAATGATGAATAGGATTTATGTTTTCATGTCACCTTTCATCCTTAGACCCATCTTCAAACATACTTTATGTGTTTTTTTGTTTTCTCTAACTCCTTTCAGTATTTCATTTTTTTGTTGGATACCTGGAACTTTGATAATTGGATGCCTAGGTATAGATACGTTTATATCACCACCATTAGGAGCCCCATATGCCTGATTTTTTGTCCAATTCTTTTATTTTTTCTGTTATTATATCTGTGAACAGCTTTTTTTTAATGTCTTTTGCAGTGTCTCCTGCTTTCTCAGTGACTCTAATCAGTCTTACATTATTCTTCATTGAGTTTTCTAGGAACTGTTGGATTGATTTCTCCTGGTCCCTTGCCATTTTCCATAAATTATTCCTTTCCTGTTCATTGGCTGTGATCTGGCCCTCTAGTTCTGAAATTTGATCCTCAGCTTCATTTATCCTGCTTCTTAACTCTCATTCTGATTTTTGAACCCCTGGAACTCTGCTTGAAGCTGTTTAAAAGATTTCATTGCTTTTGTTATCTCAGATTCTATCAGGCCCCTGATCTCTTCTTTAGCATTAATAATCATATCATTCACTTTGGACTGAATCTCTGTTTTCTCCTCAGAGATCAGTTCTGATTTCCATTTTGCTAGATCTGCTTTTGTTACAATCTCAGAGAATCCTGGTGATGGAGCCTCAGTTTGCACAATTTCCATTTTGCCTGAATTCCCCTGGGGTGGTGACATTTGTATCTGGGTTTTTGAAATTCTTTTCACTTTGATTCCTTAGCTGTTGCTTATATTGGTTAAATTTCTTGCCAGCTGTCTGGGCAATGTTTGTTGCTAGTCTCTTTTTTAGTAATATTTGGAACTCTTAGAAGATGGCTAACTCTTGGGTTGTCCTCCTTCAATCTGTAATGGCCCTTAAGTAATCTCAGTTCACTGACTGTGGTCAATAGGATTCCTTCACTTTTCCAGTGAAATTTTTTTTTTTTTGATGTGGTAGACAAGGCAGAGTAACTCACTGAGGGCCTCTGTCTAGGTTCCAATAACCCTGTTGCACTTTTTCACAGCCCACAGAGAAGTAGGTGGTGTCTCTGGAGGCTCTGCCCCATGCAAGAGTCATGTCCAGTTTGATGCATAAGGAAATAGAGCTTCTAAGGCCTTATGGTTATGCCTTGGTCACAAAAAGGCTACAGGTCTGAGTGGTGGTTGATGGTGCCCTGGGTCTTCTTGCCAGGGTCCGCTGTGTAACCCCACTGGATTCCAGTCTGTTCCAACAGGCTTCTGGTGCAGTCCAGGTGGCAGGAACATTGCAGGTCTGAGCAGCATTCGGTGGAGACAGTGACCCTTCTTGCTGGGACCTGCCACATGGCCCTGCTGCTCCCTACTTGCTCAGTGTGTTTCCCTAGGCCTCTGGTGCAGTCTAGGTTTTGGAGGGGTGCATGGCCAAGCAGAGGCAAACAATGGCACAGGAGAACCTTTCTGCCAGCACCTGCTATGTGACCCCACAGGGCCCAACTTGCCCAGTCTGTTTCCTAAATATACTTTAAAACATTATATATTATGAACACACTTAAAGGTATACAGTTATTTGTCTAAGTGATGAGAGCCAAGTGGAAAAATAGATTGAGTATTCTTGAAAAGAGGCTTTTGCTATATCTGGCTTGTAAACAACTTTTTAGAAGAATCATTTATACTCATTTTACTCTATATAAACAATCAGTAAAATATATATGCTCTGTTGTAGAGCAATTCTCATAAAAAACTTTATGGTAATGTATGTAAAGTTTTGGGCTAATATCGTGAATGAAATGTACAGAAAATTCTCCAGGTGAAGTATAATTAAAATCATATATGAGTGGAAAAAAAGAGAAAGAACACAAAGTTTCAAGTGCAAAGAACCAAATAGGATATTAAAACCAATGCAACAACAACTTTGGGGAAATGAAGATTAAATGTACCATTATTAGGAAGAAGGGGGTTGTTGTCTAAGAGCATTACCTGTGGGAACTCTATGAAAAGCACAGACACAATGAGGAGATTAGACAGAACTGTGTTTCCTAAGAAAAAGAGGAGACAGGAAGTGGCAACCCTGACCATAAAGAAGCAGTAAACAATGGGGTAGTGCCCTAGAAAGGGACACTAAGAAATAGTATAAGGCACAAATAATTAGAAGTGGTGAAATAATGAATTACAACAGTTTGGATGTTAACATAGGAGAATAGACAAAAAAAATCATGGGATGTGAAAAAGTTGGGTGCTTGGGAATCTTAAAGCACCTTCAGTGTAGCTGCCGTTACTGAGGAAGAGACTAATCACATTCACTAGCTACAGTTTGTTAATGACTTGGGTAAAATGTCATGCTTAGATGACAAGATGAGCAGCTAGATTCTTTCTATTAATTCGAATCATTGTGAAAGTGCAACACACATGAAGTCCACAGAAAGCTCTGAGGTCAAGGAGAAATGGAGGAAGAAATGATATTATAATTATTTGCATATGTTACACTTATCTTCATTTAAAATTAAAAAGTTATATATCTGCCCTTTTAGACTATAATAGGATTCATTAAGGATTTTGAAAAATGATTCTAACTTTCTATATTTGTAATTTGGAAAAGCAAACATTTAAAAATTAAGTCCATAATTTTAAAACTTCCTATTGCACCTTGAGATTTTTCCTAGGTACAGTATCAGTTGTCCAAGATGTTTATGGAGATGATTATTAAATTTATTAAATTACATTAAAGAAGACAAAAGGGAGCAAGATAAAATGTGTAGATGGAAATAATGATATAATGATATACATTCTTCTCTAATTAACATTGCAAAATATTCATCCTCTGTTGATCTACACATTTAGTTTAATATTTGATAGTGTTTTTCATGGAACTTGGAACGCTCATTTAAAGGTCACAGAGAGAGTGAAGGTCTGTGGAAAGCCAAATGATTCTGAAGGTAAATTAAGAAATGAAGTTTTCTCATGTCAGAACTGAGGCTCTGTCCTATTACAAAGATATAATAACCGAAGTTGTCATAAAGCCAGTCTCAGCCAAACAGAAATCAGTCAAGCAGAAACTGAGCCTGGGTACAGGTCCACACATAAAGGGAAATGAGGTTTAATCGGAAATGACATCGTCAGTGGTTTTGTCACTAAATAATTTTGGGAAAATCGAACATTCTTATAGGAGAAAATTTGTTATTTTTCATACTATACAGAAAAAACTGGAAATGACCAAGATGTAAGTGTAAGAAACAAATATTAAAATATCTGTTTATGATCAAATATAGAATGGTATGTTTGAGACATTGATGTGTAAATGCTCTCTGAAAAATTTAAAGAAACAATTACATTGTTTTAATAAATTAGATCTAAACAAAATGAATTGTTTGGCATTAATTAAAACAGCATAAAGCAGAAAGGCAAAGAAAAGATTGGAAGGATTTCAGCATATATTTTCGAAGTCCAACATATACCCAACATGAGATGAGCTAAAGTATGACTAGGGTGTTCATGTGTTATCCTGTTTCTGGAAAGTGTATGTTAGGTTTCCTTGTAATTGGTGGACTAAAAGTGTGTAGGTGCACTCCTAGTTTGGGTAATGTAAAAGCCCAGAGCTTCCTGTGCTTGAAGATCCTGTGAGTGAAGAACTCCATTGTGTTTTTCTTAGTTCTGATAATTGACCTAAGAGCATTTAGATGTATCACACAGTGAAACATTTGGGTGGATGGGAATAAGAAAAGGTGAAAAGGAAAAAGGTTTCAGTAATAACAAAGTAGATCAGCACAGAAAAAAATGCCAGTGCTAACCACTGTTAATGTAAATTTCCAACTGGGCCTGATATGCTGCTGGCATCAGACAGAACAGGAATCTTTTCTGAAGGGAGCTGAGAAATGGTCAGCATTTGTAACACGGTCATCCAGTCTTGGTGAACTCTTACCAAGACCCTTACACACTACACTGAAGATAAATGAGAGCCCAGCTATCTCCAGGTAGAAACCTCTTTACTTGTGTCTCTTATTTATTTAAAGACTTGTTCTTTACTGACAAAATAGATAAAAGCAAAATGAAATGCCCTCATCCATAGAATTGTACTTAAATGCCATCATGGAACTGCAGTCTTTCTCCAGAAAAAGGATGCAAAATGTTATTATAGGGTTCCTTTCTGCTAATTCACAGACTGGAGAGGATTTGAAGCTATGGTACAGGAAGTGGGGGTGGAAAAGTGGCCTGGCGAAGTGGGCTAGGCCTGTCAATGTCAAGATCCCAGGGCTTCTAGGAATGATTCTCAGGACCCCTAATGTAGAACTTCTCCTGGGCTGCCCAAGAGATGCATAGTTTAGAGGAGACCAGAGGCCATATGGAGCTGCCTAGTGGGACCCTTCAGAATGGACCACTCTTGTGTCTTACACAGGGTACGCTTTTACTTTGCTGTCATCTCATCTTTTGTTTTCCTTTTACCCTTTCACCCCTCATCTTTAAACTCTTGACACCACATTTGACTTGTCCAATGATCTGTTCATGACAAAGAGGACCTGGCCTACTTTGTTTGGTGAGCCATTTTTAAGGGAACTACCCTATAACACTATGCTTTTCCTGCTTTAGCTTCCATTCCCAATAGGAAATTGGCCTATTGGGTACATAGGAACAAATCCTTGAGCCAACTGGAGAGTTCCAACTTCAGCACAAAGGGTGAAAGTTATGGGAGTGAAAAATAAACGATGAATACACCAAACTCTCTACCCAGAGTCAGTTCTTGAAATTATGAAATGTTCATCTATTTGCAATTAAATAATCAGTGTTGTTTAGCTCCAAAAAGACGGGACTTTCTAAGATCAGCAAACTCTAAACCAGGTAGTTGGACAATACTTGCAGAGTTGCATTTATTTTAATCCAAGATTGTCATTACTAAATTGCTGACTCTGCACAGACAAGGCTTTCATAATAATAAAGGCCAAAAGCCTTCCTAGTTGATCAGAGAAAGGCAGTTAGCCTGGAGAAAATTAAGTCTGTAGAAATGTAAAGAGGCAAGAGATTAAGCATTGCCAACCACAGCTCACCTTGGCTGGACACTTTCTACTGGCCAAAGCTATTTTATGCTATTTACCTGTTTTTGGTCATTAACCCTCACAATGATCTCATGAAGCATGCCCCATTCTTACTCTTATTTAATAGATGAGGGTTTATTTAGTGTACATAATTTAACTAAATGTATACTTGATGTAAAATGTTAGTCATTGGTGAATATTACTTTTGCTGAATGATACTTCTGATCACATGAGAGAGTGTAGTTCATCACAGCACATGGCACAGAGGATGCCTTGAAGGTGTTCATCCTTGGCTGGAAACTATATCCTCATTTCCACCCTTGCCAAACATCAGTTCTATTTTCAGAATTCACTCTTCTGAGTTCTAAAGAATACTACCATCTAGAATCCCACATTGATTTAAAAATGGACCCCTGTAGATTGGACAGTTTATGCTTTTACATGTAACAGAAGACTGAAAGTATTCCTGTATGCAAAACAATTGTTTATTAGATACTAATGGGTTTGGTAAAAGGTATTACCAGGGTAAAAGAAATTGTGAACTCAAGTAGTAACATTTAGAATTTCACAATCCATTCAGAGGCAGATATACAGGAGACCACACCTGAGCGCAGGAGACCTGCTCTTGACACGACTTGCCTTGACTCTGTCCTCAGCTACACAGAGAAGAGACACTAAATGATCCCTCAGGTCTCTTCTAGATTCTGACTCCCGAAAGCAGTGTTTTAAATGTGACTAAGTAGACTAACTCCTACTATGCAATTTTATATTTTAATTTATCTTGCATTTATATTTTAGTGAGTTCAAAAAGATCAACTGGAGAGTGGATAAAGAAGGTTTTTTTTAATAAAATGGAGTATTATTCTGCCATAAAGAATAACAAGATTGATTCATTTATGTGCAAATGGATACACCTGGAGGACATGCTAATGAGTGAAATCAATAGATCACAGATAGGCAAATACTGGATCTTCTCGTTGATATGAGCACCTGTAGATGCAAATGAGCTCTAGAAAGTATGACAGTCTTTGTAGAATGGGAAATTTGCAAAGGAAATTTGGTATGGTGATGTAATGAGGAGAAGGAATAAATATGATTCTGAAAGAAAATAAAAGAGCATGTATATAGGGGATGGGGAGGTGTGGGTGGGTGGGGATATGGGGTAAAAATGAGAATTGACTGTGTCATATATTGGTACAAATTCTCCAGTGTTATGTGTGATTGTGAGATGTATATAAATTGTACCAATAAAGAATTCATTTTTTAAAAAAAGAACACAAATGTTAAATATTCTCATCCATTAGTTTTCTTTCTTATTGATTTTCTCAATACTATTCACTAAAATTACATGTTGCACTTTCAAGAGAAGGACTTCGACTTTAGATTTACTTAAAGTTCTTTCTCAGTGCAGGATTATTTGTTTTGGTCAAGCAATTTATTCCAGAGAAAGTCTATTTCTTTTTATGAAAGTGTTAAGAAAAGTAAATATGTTAAATCCTGGGTGGTCTCATACCTCCTTTGTCTACTTTCATGGATGACTTTTGTATGCACAATCTAGCATTTGAGCTAATACACATATGTTAATCTGTATGTTCTTTCAGAGATAGCCACTTCATAGCCAAGTACCACTAAGAAGTAAATTCCAAGACTTTGGTAGGAGCTAGCCTCTAAACAACATTTTTATTAGATATTGATGGGTTTGGTAAAAGGCAAAACCGGGATAAAAGAAACTGTGAACTAAAGTACTAACATTTAGAATTTCAAGATCTATTCAGAGGTGGGCATATAGGAGATCACACCTAAGCACAGGAGACCTGCTCCTGAGATGCAAAAATTTCATTCTGAAATTAGTACAAAATATGCGAAAATTTCCTTCTGAAATGAGCATGTTATAGAGTGAGTGGTATGTTTTGAAAGGCTCTCAATCAACTTGGAATGAGTACATGAGTAGAATGCTAATTATTGGCATAAAAAGTACATGTAAGGACATGCATAGTATGCATGTCTGTGATTCTGGCAATTCAGGAAGCTGAGGCAGGAGGATCATAATTTCAAGTCTAGCTTGCATAATTTAGTAACTTAGAAAGACTCTCTATCAAAAGAAAAATAAATTTTAAAAGGCTGGGGATGTACCTTGGTGTGAAGGTTCTGGGTTTCATGCTTGGCACTGATACCCCCCCAAAACAAGCATGGAAGCAAACAAGCAAACACCTACATGTAAATTCTATCTCCATTTATATGCTGATTCTGTCTTTGTCAATGGCCAAGTCCCATCAGCTGATAAAGCATTCATTTGCTTCTGTTTTATAAATTAAAGAGAATAATTTTAGGATGTCAGATATTCTTTAATGAAAAATACAGTCTATAAATGGTAAGTATTATAAGGGATTTATCCTTTTTCAAAGTTCCATACTCTAATATCCACCTATATCACTTTATAAAATTATTACAAAACAAATTTTAATATAATGAACAATATTTATCACTTACTAGAAAATGAAGTCAACGAACGAATACTAAGAAAACCTTGGTGGCTCAGAGAAATACATAAGCAATAATATTTCTTACATCTTCATGGTTTAGGAGCTTTCAGTGGTTACTAGTATCTTATAAATCACACCCTATCATCTTGCCTAAATTTCAGATTCTTTTACCAACTCACGATCTTGAATTTTCTAACTTTTGTGACAATCTCAATAGGTCATTGTTTCTACTTTTTTCAAATAACCTTCCCGTTTCTTGCCACAAAATAACATCAGCACCAGCAAGAGGGGTAAGGACGTCTCAGGGCCTCCTTCTCCCCACAGAACTAACAGCCCCACAATAATACACAGAGTGACTCCCATCATGAGAAACCTGCATGCCAGGTTTGAAACTCTGCTCGCAAAGCTCCAGGCATCGAAGGCAGTAAGACATCTCCTTAGCCTCAGACTCTCTCCTCGGTGTAGCCCATCTGCAGCACAGTGTGATGGCAGCACAAGCCTCCCAATTCCTGGCTCCTTCACAGAAAGAGCAGACTGCAGCCCACGTCTGACAGGCAGACGTTTGGAGGGTGGGTGCAGAAACTGAACTGTGTTTAGTCTGACTCGTAGCACAGGAAGGAAGAGGGGACCAGGCTAAGTGACCTGGAAAGAAGGAATGGGGTGCTGGAGCCTTTGCTGAAGGGATGGGACAGAGATGGGAGGGTGTGCAGGGGAGAAGGCGATGAGAATACTAAGATGTATTTTATCCATGCACCAACTCTGTGTGAGGGCTGTAAGCATTATGCACCAGTAATAATGTTTAAAGATCAAAGAGTACCACAACGGAGTAGCCTATTCTTACTGACCATCGTAGCTGCCTCTGGCTCAGGTCAGAGGAAGTGGAAGGAAACCCATTTGCCAGTTTCTTTGCAATGGGGTAGGGGGCTTGGAGTGCACACAATGACCTTCGAGGCTTTGGGGCCAGAGGGGCTCTGCCTTAGGCACTGGCTTCTGGGGTGCTTGTGTAGGAGTGCTGGGAGCTCTGACCTGCTCAGAAGGCTGGCAGCCATGGGAAATACAAAGGAGCTGGACATTTGTGGCAGCTCTACAGATCTGCGATACTGTGGCTCATGCCCAGAGAGTGCAGCTTCAGGCTGGGAGTTCCTGAGCAAGCCCGAGACAGGGAAGATGCAGCCTCAGAACAGGGCGAGGGCCTCCACGTGCTAGCCATGAGAGTGGGGCATGTCTCTCCAGCTCTTTATATTTAGTGAAGGCTGCTACTTCTCTTCAAATGTGTGAATCCCAGTATCAATGTCCAGCATACAAAGAAACAGGTAGCCTAGGCACAGGAAACAAAATAAAGCTCTAAAAGTTGACTCTAGAGAGACAGTGCAATATGAAATGTTTGGCAAATAATTCAAAATAATAGTCATAGTGATGTTCACCATTTCAGAAAAGCTATGTGCGAATAAAATGAGAATACTGAGAGTGGGATAAAATGTGTGTGAAAACTCTAACAATTTTGGAAGCTCAAGGATAGTATAACAGAATGGAACATTTAACTAAAAGACTTTAACAGTAGACTTGATTAGGAAGATGAATCAATGAACTCAAAGACAAGACATTTGAAATTATTCAGCCTAAAAAGCAAAAAGATAAAGGAATGAAGAAAGCCCTGGAAATCATAAATAACTACTGAAGCCCTGAGGAATGCTGCACTGTAAGTGCTCATTAAATGTCACCAAGTCTTCCTTTTACAAATGTAATAATGCTCTGCTAAAGTTCTACTTTTATTAGTTGTATGTAGAGGCATTTCCATTCCAGAATTCTTCCCAAATTTCAACCAATCAGAGTTAAAAGCACTGTCCACAGGTGTGAGGTAGAGACTTGATTGACTGGCATATAACTTAGTCAAATCCACTCTGAAAGCTTATTCAAGCAGAGCTCTGTTAGTAGGATTCTAAATTAAAAGAGATGGAAGAACGTACCATACTCAGCACTCCTGCAGATGGCTTTGGGAAAAATGTGTTTTGTGCATGATACTCCTAAAACATCATCCTCATGATGACAAAGGTGAAGGTGATGGAATTCTAGCCCACTGAATCTTATTCCTTATGTTAGCTGAAGACACACAGTGATACGGACTTCTGATTCCTTTGATTCTCTTTACTGAGTCTTAGACCAGTATCAATTAGTACTGGGAATAAGTATCAGTGAGGCACAGTGTGTCCCTCCATAGTGATATCTAACCATTGGTGTAAGGTTTAGGGAAGTATTCCAAGGTACATCATATTTATCTAGAACCCAGGGTCTCGTATTGTAGGTTAGGCTGGCCCTGAGCTAACTATGTAGCCCTCACAAGCCTCAAACATCAATTCTCCTGCTTCTGCCTCCCAAGTGCTGGGATTACAGGCATGAACCACCATGGCCAGCTAGAAGTTTCCTTTTGAAAATATGTTTATATTCAACAAAATAATTAAAAATATCTCCTGGTACTTAGTGATCTAAATTCAATGTTAAAACTAGCTGCACCTCTCTGTCTAGAATGACCTCACTTGGTAATGACCTGGATCACCTCCAGAATCATCTATGATTTAATTATCCTTATCCTCGTTCACTTAGAATACTCAAAATGAAATGGTGACTTTGGTTTCTGAGTCTGGGATCAATAGCCATTAAGCAAATGAGGAGATTTTTAAATCTAGGGAAGAGAAAGTATTTAAAACATTTTTTGAATCAATCTCAAAACTCTAGGTACTCAGACAGTGCAGGTACAGTGGAATTTTTTTTTTTTTTTGGAGAGGTAGTTTTGTTGGTTCTGTTTCCTTTGAAGCAGAAGGCCGGAATGAGATAACAATAAATTTGCTGGACTTGCAGAGAAGGATATGACAAACTCTCTGTGGTGCCTCCCTATTGGACTTCACATCTGGTTCTTCTGGGTGTGACCTGCTTGTGCAGTGGAATTTTTATCATGATACACTGCATAGCCTTTATGCCTGGGTAGGATCAGATTAGTTCAAGAACATATTGTTCTTCGATGAAAATAAGAACCAAAAGTTCAGCTTTCAGAGTATTTGGAACTCATATGGCATATTCAGAGAGAAGATATTCCTGGCGAAGAACAGAAATAGATAAAAGCATGCATGGGAAGAAAATCTTAAGCCAAGTGTGAGTCTTTAACCATGTCACTGGCTTCATGTAAATGCCAGGCATCATCTTATTTACAGCTTAGACGTAGCAGATGTTACCATTTAAGTATAGGTTGCCATGAGAGAAAATTGTCCTGAATGAGAAAGAAAGTTTCAGGGAGAGAAAAATGATTTTCCCAGTTAACAGTTATAACCTCAATAACAGAATTGTTTTCAGCCAGAGGTTGTGGGGTTGGAAAGGAGGAGAGATATAATGAGACTTCAATTTGAATCTAAAAAGGAAAGAAAATCAGCTTTAGTTTAAATTGCAATGTGTGGGTTGTAGACAGAGCCTTCTCCTCCCTCTCCTCTCAGACCTCAAGGCTTCACATTAAATGGGACAATCACACCCTTCTTAGTTCTGCTCTGTTCAGTACAGCTGCTTGCTGCAGGTGGTGCCCTAAAAATATATTGCTTGTTTATTTTGCAGTAGAGCAATCTTCAGGGTGGTACCTAAAAGTGCCAGTGCTCCCTTCTCCCCGCTGGTGAAGTGCATGAAGAGTCATCTATGATTTCATTATCCTTATTCTCATTCACCTAGGACACCCAAAGTGAAATGGTGACTTTGGTTTCTGAGTCTATGATCAATACTCATTTAGCGAAAGAGGAGATTTTTAAATCTAGGAAAGAGAAAGTACTTAAAGCATCTCTTGCATCAATCTCAGAACTCTAGGTACTCAGACAGTGCAGCTGCAGTGGACCTAGCATGAAAGCTCCATGCAGAGGCACAGGTAGTGCGTGCTGGACATGTGGCTCCTGATCAATTCCATTTTCTTTGCATAAAGCAAGGAAAGTGGACAGGCAGACTATCTGTCATCAGAACCCCCGACTGTGGCCACAGCGAAGAACAGCCAAGCAACAGACTGCCTTTGTTGGGTGAATAATTGTGCTATTCAAGAGCTTAAGGATATGGGATATTAAAAAAAAAACCCATAATGCATCCCCAAAGCAAACACAAGCAAAGACTCATTGCAGGTAAGTGTCCACGGAGAGGGCCTGCAGCAGAGCCTCCAGTGACTTTTAATTTACGGCTCCAGTGATCAGTTTCTCCCCTCACGGTGGCTGAACACACAGGGTTAATTCTGCTTCTCTCACAGCACAGCAATTGGGGCACGACAATTTACACGCAAAAACTGTACATAACCCGTGGTTACAATAATGGTACACTGAGTTAAGATCATAATGCTGTTCTAGGTTACTGCGCTGGATTAATCTCTAACGAGCACCTTCCCAGATTTCAAGAGTTGTGTGATCTAACCAAGACAGCGAGCAAAGGACTAAAGTGATCACTGCCAACCTGTCTTTCGCAAGTCTATTCACCACACAAGTCTGACTTTGCCTCAGTGGGCCTCTGATTAGCAGGTTTTATCATCCAAAGGTTAAATAAGTGAAATGAAACGATTTTCTGAAATTGTCCATGGCTTCCAGCGTGTAAACCGCTAATGTTCATTTGCAAGTTAGAGATGCACATGGGCCACAGAACAGCAGGGGACCTGGTACCTGGCAGTGTCCCCAGAGGGGCGGCGGGTGCTGTTCACCCCACAGTGACACAGAGGAGGACAGAGGGATGAAGGCTGCAGAGAGGGTTCAGCTCAGCGTCCGGCTGCCAGGCAGGCAGAAGCAGACAGAGGGGGAGCCCAAGGGGAGGGAGACCCCGAAGCCATACTGCCAAGGCTGACTCTCCTGTGAGAGACTGGGAGGACAGGATGGTTGGATTCCAAAGGACAGTTGTGAATTCTTTAAAAAAAAAAAAAAACAAAGGAGGAGGATTTGAACAGAAACAGAAAACAGGAAGAAGAGGGAGGAGAGAAATCCATTTCCTTTTTGGGTTGTGAACCATGCTGATGGGCTGGGGTCAAGACAGGGCTCACTGATGCCTGGTCTCTGCTCTCAGTGATCACTGTGCAGCGGGCTCTGCTCTCACTGTGGCCCATATCTGCTCAGCCAGTTTCTAGCTCTGAGCAGATGAGGAAATGTAGTTGCAATGGGAAACTTGAGATTGACTCTACAAACTTCAAATCGTCATTTGAAACCTACTGCCTTTTACCACTGAAACTTCTGAGCATCTGACTGCTTTACTGAGTGTGTTTTTAACTGAGTCATGAATTTAACTCTCTGCCATTCCAGTTTGGCCTCTGTCCTGGGAGCAGGGAGTCTGCGCAGAGCTCTTGGGCATGAATACACAATGCAGTGTCTGATCAATGGAAACCACAAAGGGACGTCATATTTCCCCATGGATATGGATTCAGACTCATTCCATAAAAAGGAGAGGTGCCTTCTGCACAGTTCAAGCCACCAAGGAGAGAACTCATGGGGGGCCAGTGATGAGGTTTTGCTGGGGACCCCTGGCTGCCATCACCTAAACTGGGGCAAGGTTCCCCAATGCATACTCTCCTGGTAGAACACTGTCAGTGCTTTTCGAGAGCCTGGACGCGCTGTCTGAGAGGCTAATCCACACCACTACCCCCGCAAGGCTGTGAGTCTTCAACTCCACAGCAGTGTTGGAATTTTCAGACCGTATGTTTGACTCAGGGAAGACACGAGTACCCTGTTTATGGCATTTCAACTCAGAGCCCAGACTTCTAACCATGAGACATTAAGGGAAACACCAAACATACTGTCTCATCTAGATTGGACCGGCTCCTTATAATAGTTTTCAATATCAAGCTTCTGTTGACAGGTTGTTCCTAATCATTTAGTTATGAACAACGTAGGCTTTTCTAAGTCTGTGAAAAAAGTACACTGATGAAAATGAAAATGAACAACTCTGAGACACTGATTTCAAGCTTTTCTCCATCTCACAATATAATTTTAGTTAAAACTGGTTTTCATAGTAAAATGCATACTGTGTGTTATGACTTGCATGTAGATATTCCCCCGAGGCCTCGGCCATTATAAGGAGCACTTTGCAGAGGCAGCTGGATCTGAAGTGTGCGGTGCTGAGATCGGAGTATGTGGTCACTAAATCAGTGCACTGGTTGGTTTGGCCCAGCTGTGGCCAGGATTAAGGGCATGAGTGTTCACCCGCCCTAGGGCTGGCAGCCTGTATGCGATAGCAGGGGCAGAAACGAGGCTGGTTGCTCCCACCAGCCTGCTTGGCCCTGTGGACTGTTTCTCCTCTGCGATGCCCCTCTGCCTTCCCACCCGTCCTTGGAGCCAGCAGACTATGGACTGAAACTTCCGCAAACTGTGAGCTGAATAAACCTTTCCTTTTTTAGCTTTGGGTGTTGAGTATTTTGTCTCAACAAACAGACAGTTAACCAAGACACTATGTTAGGACTAAATCAACCCAGACAATGCACTCATCTAATAGGGAGGCATGAATTTAGAGGAGGTAGGAGTTGTAAAACTCAGAAATAAAAACAAAAAGAGGCCATACTCATAATTCTGTGATGAAAATGAAAATTCTGAGATCAATAAAGTGATGGAAAAAGGGGAAAATGTGAAAATGAAAGACTTGAAGACACTGGGTCATTCATAGTGAAAGGAGAGATTTATAGCTATAAAGTACCTGAAAATAAATTGAGCAGACTGAAGTGGGAGGGCGGGGTGGAGAGTGACTCAGTGAGGACAGGACAACAGATGTGCTTCAGGCTATAAGAAGAAATGAACTCGAAGTGTCCTTACAGCTTTCTCATCTCCTGTTTCCATCCGTGACTCAGATACCACATTTGAAGTTAGCATGAATTACAATAAAGAGGTAACTACTGCTTCTTTAATTTTAATACAATACTACTATGAATTACGTTGGGAGGAGCTTACAATGTCCAATGGGATGTGTGTGAAATCGCGACACTCAGGGTCACACACTGGGAGGAATTAGACACATTGTGGCAGTTGCAGAGCATAGAAAAAGAGGGATGGAAGTGTCACGTAGCCCAGATGAGAAGAGGAAAAGGAAACGGAGGAGGAGGAGGATCCGCACCTGTGCTCACTGCCTGCAAAACGAATGGGTTGAGAATGGCAGAGGTTTATACCTGATTATACAATGGGGAGAAGCAAAAGGTACAGAGAGTAGCACAGAGGACTCCTCCACTGTGTAAATGCTCGTTAGCTTAAGTTTGTTTGCCCAGAGTTTTATTCTTTTCTGCTCAAGCAGAACATGCTAAATATTAAATTATTGCTCATATTATAGCTGTCAGTATAAATCATGTTTACATCATTCCTTTGAGTGCTTTGCTGTTATTTAAAAACACTAACACATCCTACTGTTATTATTCTATCACTGTGATTAGAAATTCCAGTGAAGAGGAAATTGCTTTCAAAGATGTATTTATTAACAGTTTTGTATCATAATAACTGATCATGACTGGAAAAATATCCTAAAACACAATGATATTGTGGATTACAAAGGAACACAGTAATTTTTTTATTCCAGGCCAGTGGCTTTTAAAGTTCATCACAAAACATTATGTAATACCCTACTTTCAATATACTTATTTAGTTTGATATAATTTGATTTAATATAATTCATTCCTGAAATACTTGGCTATTGTAAAGTTAAATATAAGAAACTCAAGGGTATAAAATGAATCGCACAATGTTCTCTGAAGACAAGTCCAGTTTAAATCTCATTAGAGAAAGCCTAATTATTTGATATTTGTCACAATATACATGTTTTCTATCATCTTTAAGGTGTCAGTTTTCGTTCCATGATGTTCCAAACATTCCTATAGGATGCACTTGGGGACTGATGAGCTCCTCAAATGTTACGGAGAGAGGCAGAAACTATACTGACTGCAGTGGCCAGCAAAGCCCAGCATGGCCTCGTACTATACTGACCTGTCATAGTTCTGTCTGAGGAGTGAGGAAACTTAGTTTGATTTAGCTCATTTGCACATCACCATGATTTAGCCTGAAAAGATTATAACATTCTCAACAAGAACTGGAAGGAATTGAACTAAGGGAAAAAAATAATACTACCTTTCCTGTTTCCCAAGGTGGATTCCTTCAACACTATGTCATTTAGTTCATAATCACAAAATAATTTATTATGCCTCTGGTGTAAGGTTTAAGCACTGTTACTCTCTGTGCATTCTTTACCTTGTATTTCTGAATTTGAATGTAGGGAACACAGAACACAGTAAAAGCCGAAAACAAAAACTCCTTACATTTAATTTCACTTCTCAAGCTGTTTGAATTCTTGTATTTGGCTAGCTTGTGTCTTTATAGAACTACACACTAATTTACAAGGGCATGCTTCAGTACAAAAGCCAAATAAAATAAAATACTCAACAACTAACTGATGAGTGATTATTCACCCAACTTTGATTGGCACCTGTAGATAAATCATCAGGGCATTATGATTTGAAGAGTAATGCCACACAGATTTATAAGGAATAGAGGATAGATCAGAATACTAAACTGTACTCATTTTAGAAGTAACAGGTGTCTTACTACTATGCAGTAACAATAGAATTTCTCACTGTTAAAGGATGGATCCAGTTGGGATTTGTAAATTATTTTGTAAAACTTTGCATACTCAAAGTGTTTTGAAACTCTCAGCTGTCCCAAGGCTTGTCGTGTCTGCATTTTGTTTTGCACTTTCCTATTTCAGCACCCTTGGGAAAATTCCGTGTTTGCACTGATACGTGGTTCTTACTCCCATATTGTAGAATGTTTGTATAGAATATCCTAATGAATGATGACATGGCACATGTATCTTGTTTGGGTTGCTAACTTTTGACAAGATGGTTCTTACATGTGACGACCCAGCACGAGAGCTAGAAGCAGAAAAGTCACTGAGCCTTCACCAAAGCTGCTGACACCCAGTAAGGAGTGCTTACATTGGAACCACTGTCCACCGTCCTAAGAAGAACTGTTGTGTTGTGTTTTGTTGGTCTTTGACAACAAATTAAGAGTCAGGAGTCTCAGTTTCTGGCCCCAATCTCCATCCACTGCTTGCCTGGAGGGAAAATACAGTTTGCACAGTGTAGACACATAGACTCATCAACTAATAATGCACTAGTTATGTGGAAGACTTTGACCCACTATCTGAGAAGTGAAAGAAATGACTCTGCAGGCAGAAAATAAAGTTGGTATGACAAGTAAATCTGTAATGCAGTTTGGGTGCTGTTGTAATCTTCACTAACTAGATTGCATAAGTTTGTGAACAACTCAAGTCTGGGGAAGTCATCAGTGAACCTAATAGTGAAGCAAAAGTGTAATGTAATTGGTAAAAATTTTGGTGTAATGTAATTGGTAAAAATTTTGAAAATGATACCTGCCTCAGGCCCACAGAGACATAATTTTCAGGAGTGTGGCATGTGATGGTTCTGTATTAAACAGCTGAATGTGATATCACTCTTCTCAGTCAGTACCAAGAAACACTGCTTTGTTGGGAGCAATCCTATTGTACAACTGGTACTATGATGGGCAAGCTTTTCTGCTTATAGATTAGCTATAACATATGCAGACCTGAGGACGTGACTGTTTATCTTCACCTCCAGTAATAACAAAGACCCCCGTGGTCCCACATACTGTGATGCTCCAGGGAAGAGCTATACCAGGATGCTAATCTACATAATTGTTCTAGAATGCAAGGACACCCTACCCTCTGAGTGATCTGTTACATTTGTTACTCCTGATGTACAAAAACTACTGCCCTCTGAGACTCCTGTTACATGCTGGCCTGAGTGCCCTATTACTTTGCTTGCTCCTGATGTACTGAATAAATGTATGGCAAGCTGGGGGTTTTTGTCCTTGCTGCCCTGAGCAGCATGGATCAGGCCCAAGCTCAGCTTCTTTTCTGTCTCATTTCTGTCTATTTATTAATTAATTTGTCATATGCTGTCAGGTACACAGGAGACTAGAACTTAAATTCAGAGGTTGTAGTTATGTACCCTTCCCCTGTTTCCTACACTGGATTAGTGAGCAGAGCCCATTCTTGTTTTTATGTATTCTGGAAATAATGAAACAAATTACAGGAAAACTACATACTTGATTGTTTCCATTAGTAGTTTAAATGGCAGCCCTGTGGAAATCAGTTGGCCTGCAAAGGATGGACCTGTTTCTGGTTTCCATTCTGTTCTGTTAGTTTCTTTTTCTGATTTTATGCCAGTGTCATACTACTTGATTTACTGTAGCTTTGTAGTGTATTTTAAAACAAGGAAGACTGATGTTTTCTACCTGGTTATTCCTTAAAGATGTTTTTGTCATGTTGGTTATTTTTCAGTTTCATATGAGTTTTAGGATTTTTCTTTCTGTTCTAAAAATGTCAATGCTATTTTAAAAAGGACTGTGTTTAATTTGTACCACATGTTAGGTAGTATAGAGTCAATTAAATAGTGACAGAGAAGCTACCAGAGCTGGCAAGTCCCAGCATTCAGGAATCTGAGGCAGGAGTACCATCAAGTCCAGTCTGGCTTTGTGAGAACTTGTGGGAGCTTCTGAACCCCCAAAACAAGCTATTTATTTTGGTAAATTTTATATGTTAATTCATTTGAAAGAGATCTATTACATTGCTCTTTGGAATATATACAGTGAAATTTAAATACCTGTATTATTTAAAACTCACTTGTTTTTATTTAAAGAAACATATAGCTATTCTTGTTCAAATATCTTTAATGTTTATGTGTTTTTTATCTTTTTGAATGTAGTTCCAGTCCACTGCTTGCACAGAATTTGTCCTCATAAAATATGTTTATTTACTTAAAAGTTATGTATTCTCACATGCCATTTTGCAACAAATGCATATTAATATACATATACACAGAAATATTAAATTATATATGTATGTATATATATGTATATATATAATATATATGTTTAGATTTGATTTTTCTTTCCCCTGCCCATAGGCATTGTTTTTAAAAAGTTATCAAAGGTTAGGTTAGGTGCATGCATGAATCTTCCAAAATAAAACCCATAGATCTGTATAAGTAATGTGCATTAATTTAAAAAAATATTCTATTTGAGTTCTATTCATAATTATTATTTACAGTATTGATCCAAATAATGTAGACTATTATGTGTGCTAATCTAAATTATTATGAACAAAAATAAAATTTTATTAGCATTAACAGAGTTCAGCAGGATTCAATTTTTATTATTTTTAGAGGTAGAAGCCCTGGAAGCTAACTCTAAACAGAGACATGGCCACAGTGCTCTAGTGATGCCACTCACAGTAAATTCTACACCTTATGTAAATTGTACATCACAATACACAGAAGCATCCATCACAAAGTGATCTCACTTTACTATCAGCTGACAAACCTGTAAGATTTTCCTTCAATTTGAGTGAAAGTAAAGCATTAGAAGTCACTTACTTTGTGGCAACAATTTCTGGGAAATATATCAAAACACAATCAATATGAACTAAATAGTGATACTCCTACGCTGAACTCTCTTATAGGAAGAGATTATATTTGGAAGAATGTTTGAGAACTATTATTTTCAATACATGTCCTTGAATACAATGTTTTGATCAATTTAAAAAATATTATGTGTTTCATGTCTATTCCTATCAAAGTATGGAGCTATGGTTCTAGCTAAGTCTATGAAAATGGGCAAAATCTGTAACTTATTTAAATGACTAAATCATTTTTCACTGGGAAACAAAAATACTAAACAAAGATCTGTCTTAATTTTTCAACTTAAGTATAACACAGTCTGTCTCCACAGTAAGTATAATACTTAGGCACAGGCAGTCGATGAGTGTCAGCCCACAGCATTTCCCCACTCATCCTTTCTAAGTGATACAAATTCCAACTTTGATGCGATATTTATATTCTCGATACCAACGTTCTAGGTGAAATGAAGGATCCAGACATTTTACTTATTTAACTAAGAAGTTACTGTGGAAAGTTTTCAGATAATGGATACTGGAAGAGCGGCATACCCAAGACCCCTCCAGATGTCGCCACACACACTAGCACATCTAAGGAAACACACACCACTCTCAGCCCAAACCGAGTCAGTTTGGATTGGCTTCAAAATTGGGAAAGTCTATTCCCAGGTAAACTGTACCTAGCTATACAAAGATATGGAAAAATGTAAGTTAGTAACTGATATAATTGGCATTCCTGTAACATCCTCAATCTGAAGGAATACATTTTACTCACTGCATTTTTTAAAAAAGACTACAATCTGTTAAACGATGATTCCATGTGCTCTACAAAGTACAGAGTGTTTTGAACAGAGACAAAAATATAATAGAAGGAAACATGGATAGATAACTTATTTTTAGCTGTTAGCCATGATCTAGGTATTAGAACTTTTTCTAAACTTTTTTATAACTGCCCTGCTAATTTGTAAATGGTTTCTAAACCACCTCTAATGGCTGGGGGAGATGGTAAGTTTATTTACATTTTTACCAATATCCTCTGCTTGCCCCTGCAAAAATGATTAATAGCCAACCTGCCATGTATTTAGAAGTGTATCGGAAATAAAGGAAATCCAATAGAGGAAATAAAGGAAAACAAAAATGAGCCATTTGGTTAGAGAGGTTTATATTAAATTTAGAAATATTGATTCCCTGGATGCGCTTAGAGAAGAGGGAGATTAAGGCTTTTGTTTCCTAGTGAATGGCTTGGAATCTTAACATATATTTCAAAAAAATCACTGAATTTATTGCCATAAATATTTCCTCAGCGTCACTGATACATATTTATTTGTAAAACATACTTTGCCTATTTTGCTTTGGTTACAGGAAGTTCAGCATAGTGCGTGTAAGTGAAGCAAGGTATATCCATACCCACCTACCCTGCCTTGCAGCAGACCAAATTAACTAATCATGGTGCTCTTTCCCACTGATGGACTCTGACTCTTTAGACCTGAGGAATCTATTACTGTCCTCTGGATCTAGGATTCAGGTTGAAGACCCTTCTTCATCTCTGGTGGGAAAGCAGGCCCATGCCTTTATTTACTAGCTGTATGGACTAGGAAGGGCTTGTGACCTGTTCCGCTGCCCTCACCCAACTCTTTTTTAGTTAAAAGACTGAGCTCACTTGAATGTGTTTTCCAGTCTGTGCTGTTCCAATGACACGTTGCCTGAGAACTTTGATTGATTCTTTTATAATAGGAACAATATCATTTCCTTTGTTAATTTCTCTCTGTCTCCACACACAATTTAATCTATTTTGTACATGTTTTCTGCACTTTTATTTTTCATTAAAACAGTGCCACCTGTGAGCCTTTCACATGTGCTGTTTGATACTAACTAGAGGAAAAAGCTGCTGCCTGGGAAGAAAGCTGGAAACCTTACACCTGCCTCATCATTATGGGGTCTGGCAGGGCTTTCTGCTCTGCTGGAGGCTGTATGATTAATCACTCCTCTTCCAAATTATGCAGATATTACACTTGCCTTGCTTTGGTGGTAGATATCTGTGGATGTGCCATGCAAATGTGGGTGTAGGGAGAGGTAATTTCAATCAGCCAGCAGTTGACTGGCAGAAGACAGCACAGTGGGGTGACAGACATTCCAGGGGTCTGGAATATGGGAAAAGGGAGCTCAGTGAAGGTGGGAAAAGGAGTACAGAGATCTAGAGCTAATCAAGAGCAAGAGTTGAACAGCGGCAGTTGATGAAAGCCAGGTGTACTAGAAGAGAGGGCAGCTTCAAAGACCAAGAGAAACAGTAAGAATTTTGCTGATTGTACAAAAAGACTGAAAGCGAGAAGCCCAGATCACACCCCAAATACAGGAGCTGTGCCATCCCTTGGCCAGTCCTCAGTATGCATGTGTTTGTACCTGGCTCACACCCTTGGGATCCTTGCCCCAGTTTGGACTTTGGCAACCTCAAGGTCAGAAACCCTCTTGTGTGTTTCTCTATATACCAGAAAGCACCAATGCTCCTGCAGCATCCATTGGACCTGACTGAATGGAATGTTTCTTGTTGTCAGGGAGGAGATCTAGGTATCAGAAGGGAAGAACAGAGACTCAAGAGACCATTTCTCTACCAACCATTATAGCATAAGTGATCCAAATGGCTATGGGACAAAGTCTTCAGAAGGCTCCTGGTAACTACTCAGAACAATTATTCAATAGGATGGGTTTGCAGCGGAAAACTGCAGTGAAGATTTTCTAAGTGTTGCTGGACACAGGCACATTTGGCCCAAGGCTAGCCAGGCAACAGGAGCCCAGAGGGAGTCAGTGTGATGAAGCTTGTCCAAGGAATGGCTTTGGTACACAGTGAGGGACTTATCCTCAGGTGTTCCACAATCAGAATTGCAAGAGAACACCTGAGGAAGGCAGAACATGTGAAAAGGAAAGAATTAAAAGTGCTACATCTTGTACCTGTTTGCTCAAACTATTTTGTCCCTACACTGGAGATGATGCAGCAAGAGAAGTGAGAACCAGGAATTTGATTGGTTACATCTGCTCTGGGAATTACTCCTGCCAGCCTATTTGTACTCTAACCAGCTTGTTTTTACAGTTATATTTTTTTTTACTTATGCAGAAAATTTTTTTTTCTCAGGGTGCTATGGCAGCACTGACATATGCCTCCATATCTGAATGTATTCCTTTGGAAATTCCCTGTGTGTTAAAATTTTAGGTAGTGATTAACAAATTTATGAATATAGTTACACACATTAATTTAAGTAAGTCTCTAAAATCATATATAACCCTCAATACACATGAACCATATTGTCACATTATTCTTGAAATATAGATGGAAATTAGCCAAAATCTTTTAAGTATGATAAAAAAGACTTCCAAAGAAAGTAATTTTGTTTAAAAAGGTCTTCTTTGTAATTTTTATATACAGATATTTTATCTGTTTTCAAATCCCAGAAATATTTTATTTTCCCCCATGAGAGTGAATATTATTTTAAATGGCTTTTAAAGAACAATATGGCTACTTCCATGTCTTTATACCAAATATCTATTTCAAAATGAACACAATGAGCATTTCTTGAGTTAAAAACTACTACACAGGGTTTTGTTACTTTGATTCCTTAGCAACAGCGTTGGTAGGTAGATGGGATGGCACACGAAAAAATCCTTTCTGATTCTAGTGACAGGAATTTAGGGAGCATTTACCAGCATGGTAGACTTGTAACATGTTTGTCATGATATATGCTTATTTCTATACTGGAAGAATTTCATGTAAACTAATTGGTGCCATTCATGATTTCTTATTTCTTACTCTTCTATTCCAAGTCAGTATCACTCTCAAAGGGTCAGAGGGAGAGAGGAGGTAAAAGCCCAACTCTACTGGAATTATCAGTGGCTGACAATTTTAAGATTATGCCCATTTATTGCAGATCTATACAGAATATAAGGACATTTTGTATGGTTCTCTATCTGGAATGCGTTAAATGGATTCATGAATGGTGTAACAAAGTTGCCTTAATGATGGAGATCTCACAATACGTTAGTCTTCATTAAAGCTCCTCTTGAGAAAGGGATGTTTTTATTTACATCTTTATCCCAATAATACAATATAAAATAATTTATATTGCATAACAAGAAGATGTTATCCAAATCTGTTGTGTTTGGTTTGTATTTCTATTAGTATTTGATTTAGGTTTCATGTGGCTCTTTATTGGCACACTATGATAAAACACAGGTGTGAAAGGAGAAGAGTAAAATCTATAGAAAAGTTGAATTGTTCTGAACAGGGAGGGGAGTTGACAAAATGTGATGGATGATTCCTGGGGGAAATCTGGGAAGAAGGAAGTAGTTAGGGCAAAATGAGAAGAGAAATGTTCAGGCTGGTAGCTCAGCCAAAGAAACCCTAGGGAGAAGGTATCTGCCATAGTCTCATACTAGACATGTAGAATGTTCACTTTGAACAGCCTGATCTTCCCTCTGGGGTCTTTGGAAAGTGTCTTCAAAAGCCCAATAATCACACCATGCCTAGCTTGACTCCCTCTGCCAAGTGCTGATGATGTCAAGGCCATTTACATGTTGCTGAGGACCATCAGTGCCCTTGGTCCAGAGGATATTCGGTTTTACAGGACAAGTCCCTGTCCCCAGCGACAACAAAAGTTCCCCACAGTTTCCACTATGTGCATTAAGTTTGTCCAGATATAACCCAAGTGGGCCAGAGGGCATGGCTGGCTATGGACACTCACTGCGAGCACGATCTGCAGGGAGCTGTGGGCCACTTCTATGTACTGGTACTCCAGAAGGCACCCTGAGACTGTGATGTAGCGGTGGTCCTCCGGGGCCCAGTCAGGGGCGGGGGTCACTGACGTCACCGTGCACCCCGGTCCATTTTCCATCCACCAGGAGCGATGCATCGAAATGTTAAATGTCAGGAGAAGGTCTGTTTCCTGCAAGAAGGCAACTGATGAGGGTGGGAATTACTTGGAAACATCAGCTTATTTGGGACAAACTTGCTTCAAGTTTCCCATCTATAAAGGTGGGATTCACTCTCCCCTTCCATATTATATATTACAGGCAGCCAAGATGCATCCAACATAATTATATATCTGTGGATTACACCTTCAAAGTTTGGCCTGACCACATTAGATGAAATTGTTTTATTAGAAAAATACTCATGACTTACATTAACATTGATGAGCCCTTGCATTCTAGGGTTTGTAAATATTACAAAATCTACATCATGAGCTGAAATTCTTGCTTATATATTGCTGTATTTCTTCCTCAGAATATTTATTTATCACACATTTTAATCTCAAATGTGTATTTCAATTTAGCCACAATAAATGTTGCTGTTAATGTGAAGATTTAAAGATTGTATGCATTTTCTAGTTCTATATGAATTTTAGCCTTGTCTTCTTCATTTCTGTGAAGGATGTTAACAAATTGGATTGATCAAGTTAGTCTCTGTACGGCAAAAGAAATAATCAGCACCATGAAAAGAAAACCTACTGAGTGAGAAAACTTTTGCCAGCTATTCCCCAGACATGTGAAAACTCAAAAATATTAGCTAACCCAAAATAAGAGACCAATTAAAAATGGACAACTGAAATGAGTGGGAACTTCTCAGAAGAAGTACAAAGGGCCAATAAATACAATAAAGACATTTAAAAAAAAAGACATGAAGAAATGCTAAAGACTGCTGGCCATTAGAGAAAGGCAAGTTAAGGTAACACTCAGATTCCACCTCACTCCAGAAAGAATAGCTGTCATCAGGAATAATAACTCCTGCTGGTGAGGATGTGGGCTAAAAGGAACTCTTCTACATTAATGGCAAGAGTGTAAATTAGAACAACCATTATGGAAATCAGTATGGAAATTTCTGGAAAACCTAAAAGTAGAAACTCCATTTGACTTAGCTATTTCCCTTCTAGCTGTCTTCCCTAAAGGGTTCAGGCATTGTCCTATGGCGATTTGCATATAGCCATGTTTACAGCAGCACAACTCATAATAGTAAATCTTGGAAGTAGCCTTGGAAGTATGTACATCAACAGATGAGTTGAATAAAATGTGGCACTTACACAAAATGCAGTCATAGTCTGCCATAAAGAAAGATAACTTGAGTCATTTGCAGGAAAAAGGATGTCCTTTGAGATCATACTATTAAGTGGAATAAATCAGACACACAAGTTTAAATACCACCTGGCTTCTCTTATATGAGGAAAGCCAAGTTATATATAAAAAGCAAAATAAAAGACAGTTAACAGGAAGTAGGAGATAGATATTTCTCAAATGGGAAGTGGATCAAAAGATGAGGAGAAAGGAAATGGGGATAAAAATGAGTGAAGATGTGTTATGTCCATGAACAAATTCCATGCAAGGAGTGTAAACATTACAAATATTTACTGATAAAAAAGAACAATAAACTCAGGAGGAAAAAGTTTAGTTTCTAAGTATGAAAACATAGTATTAATTTATTTCCCTTGTCCTACTGCCATCATCCCTGAGAATTCACAAGAAACTTTCAACCCCTGTATATATCAAATCCAAGGAGGCTCATGCCCCTTATGTAAAATGGCACTTAGTTGGATGCAGATAATCTGTGGATAAAGAGGGTAGATTTTTATCTCAGCAAATCAATATCCCTTCAAACTTGTCAGCTTCTACAGTGAGTGTGGCCATGATAGTTTTTACGAATTAGCATGTTTTGCCAGCTGGAGATGCCCAGTCAGCTGCCCCTCAGATGGCTTCCTTTACAGTGGGTGTTGCACAACTTTGCAGGTCACTACAGCAGAGGTTCAGCAATCAGGACCTTAAGAACCAGGCTAGTCTCCCTGGAAAATGACTATCAAAGGGAACATGGCCAACATTTTATTCTACTCAGCAAGTGATGGGGGAACATAAATTCTGAGGGAGGCTCAGGGTCAAGACCTGGAACAGTCTCAGGGACAGTTGTGGCCACTTTAGAGCTATGACCTAATTGCCATGCAACTTGAGATGCCAGATGGTCTACACAGAGCTATGGGAATATGTCTTAAGTCATGTTTTGTGATTTTGATCTCAGACTTAAAAAAAAATTAAGTGTAATATAGGTACCTTTTATATACACACCATGAGCACAGTCAACATTGAGAATTAGTACCAGTATATGACATGACTTAATTCGCATTTTTTCCCATTCCTCCACCCACCATACAACCTCCCACCCCTTATATACATGAGTTTGTTTCCCCCTTTTTATATTTTTTTACCATCACAACCTTTTCCTTCCCCTTGTTGTTTACCTCTACCCCTCTTTCCCTTAGGGTATTTTCTATTTTACAGTGTCTATCATACTTTTACCCACAGAACTACTGACCATATGTTTCTGAACTTCCAAATTCACCAGAGTTCCTCCTTCATATGGACATCAGTCATACTGGTCCTGAGCAGGGTGGGTGAAATTTTTGGCTTCAGTGAAAACAAACGGTTGGATGTGGCATGTGTGGCAAAGGTTCACACCTATTGCCCTGGAGCCTGCTCTACTGAACTCATCCTAACTGATTACACTAGAGATGATTTTGTTTTTAAATTAGCTACAATTCTGAGATATTGGAAGTTAGAGCTTCATGATATCACATGAATTTGTCAGAAATGAGTAATACAGTTCGAACTATAATACTAAACTTTCATTTCTAAAGATCATTTCAGACTTATTATTTGAATAATTATTATATTTTATTGTACATTTTTTGTTTTCTATATTGTCCATCATCTACAGTTAATAACATGTGGTTTAAAATTAAATGTACTACACAACTAATAGTATTATTTGTTCATAGCTTTTTTCCTTTCTAAGCAATCGATTTCAGTTTTTGAAATTATTCCTTAGAATGTTTACTTTGATTTTATACACTTACACTAACATTATCTATTTATAATTTGAATATTATCTATTGATTCCTAATATGGAAGGTGTAAATTTGAATTCTTGATCCATATACTTCTCTTTGTTACCCATCATTCTATATAATTTTTATAAAATTTGATTATATCAATATTATAAAGTTTAAGAATGTACACATATTCTCCTGGCTAAGTTGAGTTGTGAATTACCACAGCAATTTCTTTCTTATAGAGCTTTTGTTTTTTCCAGAGTTACTAATTCTTTTTGTTTTATCTTATGAGAAGTTGTAGCTTCACAAAAATTGAAGAAATATACTGTGAATCCCTATTTCTGCCTTCACATGTACACAACAGCCCCCACATTAAACACTCCTCACCAAATTCTGTCTTTATAATAGTGAACCAAGTCCACTATTTATATTAATATTCTCTCTTAGTACAGTTTGATGGAATTTGACCAAAGCATAAAGACACCCTTCCACCATTTTAGTATCATACAAGTCATCTCTTCACTGGACAATTTCTCTGTTCCACACATTAAACCCTCTCACCTCTTAAACCCCTTGACACAGTGGTTCTCTTATACTTTCCATGGCTTTCCCTATGGAGAATTCTACAGCGTTGTAATCATACACTACATAAGCTTTTCAGTTAACAGTATAGCTTTCAGTTTCCTCCATGTCTTTTCGCGGCTTGATAGCTCATTTCTTTTAGCACTAAATAATATATAATTATTTGGGTGAGTTACTCTTTATCTGTTCACTGTTGCTTGCTGTCAAGTTTTGGCAATTATGAGAAAAGCTGCTATAAACATTCATGTGCAGGTTTTATATGCACATGCTTTCAATTAATTTGGGTAAATACCACAGAGTATAATTGCTGGATTGTGTGTTAAGTTATGCTTAGTTTTGTAAGAAACTGCCAAAGGGTTTCCAAGCAGCTGTGCAATCTTGCATTCCTGTCAGCCATTGACAAAAGCCCCTGGTGCTCTCCACCCTGGGTACTATGTGGTGCTGTCATTTTCCTTGGTTTTGTAGGGCATTGTAATAGACTAGTGGTGCGATTTTGTTGTTAGTTAATTTTTATTTTCACAATAATATGTGATATTGAGCACCTTTACATATACTTATCTACCATCTTCCTCAGTGAAGTGTCTGCTAAGGTGTCTGGAATACCTTATGAGATCGTTTTCTTAGTTTTGAGCTTTATGAGTTCTTTGGTTGACATGAAACAAACCAGCACTGATTCCTGGCTAACAGGTCTCCACTGGTAGACATCTTAGAAATATTTTCTCCCAGTTTCTGCTTTCATTTTGTTTTAGACTGGAAAGTTTTAATAAAAGGCAACTTGGTAATACTTTCTTACATGAATTATGCCTTTGGTATTATATTAGTCAGCTTTCCTGTTGCCAGGATAAAATACCTGACACCCACAATGTGAAGGAGAGGTTTGTTTGGGCTCATAGTTTCAGTGCATTCAGGACACAGTGGGGTTGCTCTGAGGCGGAAACGGCCTGGGAAAAGGGCCTTGTGCTGCTCAGATCATGGCCAGGAGGCAGGGGCAGAAATGCATGTCCGGGGACACGACACTGCATTGTACCTACGTCCCACCTGACCATCTTCCACCAAGCCCTGACTCCTGACAGCGCATGAGCGAGTGAACATACAGATGGATAAATCTGGTAATCAGTAAAGGACCTCTATGGTCCAGTCACTTTCCAAACACATGAGGCTTTTGGGGGCACTTTAGATCTAAATCATAACATTACTGGTTTAATGTCTAAACCAGTAATGTCAAAATCAAGGTCATTTGTGTTTTTCATTTCACATTTAAATGTGTGAACTTAATTTTAACTTAATTTTTTTTTACTACTACAAAGTCTGGATATAAAAGAATCTCTTTCTCTTTGTTTATTTTGATTGTGTGTGTGTGTGTGTGTGTGTGTGTGTGTACATTCAGTTGTTCCAAAACTGTTTGAAAAGACTGCATTTTACTGTCTTCCCTGCTTATAAAAATCAGTTTACTGTATTTACATGGGCCTACTTGTGGGCTCTACCTCAGTCCATTGTTCTTTAGGATCACACTGTTCTGACTAATAGTGTCAAGTAATATCAGTCTTCTAACTGTTGTTTTTCTTCAATATTACACTGGTTATTGGCCTTTTGCCTTTTTTTACAACTTTAAAAATTACAACACAACCTGCTGGAACTTGAGTTTGTGTCAGATTTATAGATCAAGCTGGCAAGATCTAGTGTCTTGTAAATACTGAATCTTCTCATACATGAACATATAATAGCTCTCCATTTATTTACCTCTTCTGAGCTGTTTCATGTTGGCTTTATAATTTCCCCTGTATAACCTTGTACACATTTTGTTACATTGATTTCATTTATTGTGGTGTTAAAGTACATGTTACAGTGATTTTAATTTTAAATTAATTTGGCACTTTGTATTATGTAGGAAAATAAGCAGGAAGAGTCTTGAAAAAGACTAGAATCTATTTTCCTTGCTTGTTTCCCTTGGTTTTGATGTAAGCTCCACTGAAGATTTTCTTCCCTACTGCAGTAGTTGAATAGACTCTATCTTGTCATATTTCACAATGTCAGTGCAACCCCACTTCCACAGTTCTTGTGTCTTTCTCTTACCCTGCTCTTGTTTTGCAGAGAATTCTTGCTGCTCTCTGAAAAGCAGATTGGTGATTTTAAGTGCACTGTGATTTCATATTAAGTGATATTATGGCTGGATATACACTTCCTTGTTTAAGGTCATTTTGTCTTAGAAATGTGTAGATATTTCTCTATCATCTTCTAGTTTCAAATTCTACTGATAAATCTTACATATTTCTTTAGAAAACAAAACTGACCCATGACTGAAAGGTTAATGTTTGGAGGATTCCACATGCATTTGAGCATATACTACTTCATGTGGACTCCACTGTGGACTTCCTTTTGAAGGGCAAATATTCAGAAAGAACTAAAAAAAAAAAAAAAGAAAAAGTCAGCCAAGTTGTTCGCCATGTAAATCCACTCAGTTTTTACAGATCTTTTTTGATTTAGACAAATGTCCTTGGGTTGAGTTCAACACTGATGATGTATTTTAGTTTGGATATTAAATCAAAAGGCCCGTGAACTAAAGTCTTCATCCCCAGGTTGACTCTTTGAGAGATAGTAGAGATTAGCAGGTAGGGCCTAGTGTAGCTGGCTGGGCATTGTTGGTGAGTCCTTAGAGAGGAAAGACTGACTCCAGCCCATGGCATAAGCAGCCTGTCATCCATATGATGCCTGTCATGAGTTCCTACCTTACTACAGGCCATAAAAGAGGGGCTCAGCAAACCATGATCTGAATCCTCCAAAAGTGTGCCAAAATAAATCTCTCTCTCTCTCTCTCTCTCTTTCTCTCTCTCCAGTACTAAGCATTATACCCAGGACCTTTGAATTAGTTATATGTGTGGCTCTTTAAATTTTCTTTTTTTTTAATTTCAAGACAAGGTCTCACAAAATCACCAACATGTCCAAGCTAGGTTGATGGGGTTGAACTTGCAATCCTCTGCAACAGCCTGCAGGAGTGCTGGAGTCATTGTTCACCTAATGTATTTCCTTTCCTATGATAAGTTCATAGGAAAAGACTGAAAAAATTGACTTAGAGTTGGAAGATACTAAAAGTTTTAAATTTAAATAGATCTTCCTAATTATGTGCTAAGGTCAGTACAGTCTTTGTATAAATATGTTTATTCAAATCTGAGTAAGTCTTCAGAAAGTTCACATTAAAGGACTCCATTATTGGTCATGTCATTTTCCAAAATAACAGGGTCTGATATGTTACACAAAAGCTATTATTAGCAGTAAAATTTGTTTGTGACAGGACCTGTATGTATTCAGGTCAATGCAAGAAGCCTAATTACTCGACAAATAATAAGCATTTGATTTTTAAAAAGTTGACAAGTAAATGAGAAAATGATACTAGTGACATTTCAGAATTTCAATAGAAAGCTAAAATTGACTTCCCTACCTCATGACATTTGAAGAAGAGACTGTGACAATAGAAAGCCATGGGAATTACATGCAGGGATGAGATGGTGGATGCTGAGAGAGAGAAGTTTTGATATTTTGTTTAAAAATCTGATTTAAAAATCATGATTTCTGGAATTTTCTCTTACCTTTTTTATTTGGAATAATATTGAAAATTGCTATTTTCCCATTGCTACCTGCCTTACTACTATTGGAAAGCCTAGAAACTGCACTTACTGTGCATTTTCAATGGTTTGCAGTTATTATTGTTATTAAAACTAGCAATTTTATATGGCATGTATAAAACACTCCATGATGTCAGAATGATGGAAAGTTCTGGTATATGGAACACAAGATTCCTTTATGGTCCTGGAGGACACTTTGTCCTACAAAAGTCCTGGACCAGTGCTTAGAAAGTGGTGTGGAAAGTATTCACAGGAATGGTAGGGGCTCCAGGTGGGGGCTGAAGGAACAGCGAGCATTAGCCACCACCTGAGGGGAAAGACAGGTGTGAGTTGAGGAGACTGACTGGTCAAAGCCATAGTGCTCTACTGCTGGATATACTGAAGGACTAGGAGTCTAATAATTAGGAGATCAGAGTTTTCAAGAAAGAGCAGCGTCAAATGGTTTTGAAAACAAGATGGACTTAACTGGGACTTAAACCCCAGAACAAGGGATCTGTGAGACTTTTGGCCAAAGACAGATCACAGGTATTGTGAGAGCTGAAGCTGGAAGGTTACAGTAAAAAGAATGAAGCCACCCCTGGGATTGGGGCAGACCCTCAGGAGACATGATGGGATGATGCATATGCTACAGAGATGGTCACTGTGATGGGCAGAACACAGACGTGTAGATTCAGGTGCTGGATCGTTATCACCACAAACTCTTCTCTGGAGTTAGCAAGGGCCACTATTTCCAGTATTTTCAGAATTGAGTGGGGCCAGGTCTACACTCTCCTTATTTAAAACATCATTCTGGTGCTGATGTTAGAGGGATTCCAAGAACATACACTTACTAGAAAGAAGTATATTCTAAGAAACAAAATGATGAGCAATTAAAATACTTACATTAATTATACAATGTACATTTAGGTTGTAGGACTGAGCATAGTTAGAAGACTCCATGATAGTGAGTATTAGCTAAAGGTACAGGAGTTGGGATAAAGGTAAAGGCTGTGTTTGAAACCAACATTTTTCATACATTCTTTTGTGGGAGTTGATGAAAATATTTTTTAAATAGACAAATGTACTTTAAACGCATCAGATGACTATTATTTATATAGGAATACAGCCCAGAGTCTACAAAAGTTTATGTCTACCAACCTCCAAGTCCGAGCTAGTGATTCATTCTCCTATACAATAAATTTAGGTAATGGAAGATCAAATGTATCCAGCTCCTAACTCCTGTCATTTGCTATTCAAGAAAATATTTTATATTTTTATATATATAGTACATTTATATATATATAGTATATATAGTATATTTTATATATAGTACATATACTATATATTTGTACTATATATTAGTATACTATATATTATATATTATAAACTATATATAATAATCTATATATTATATATTATACTTTATAATATATATCATATATAGTATATATACTATACATACTATTTATAAACTATATGTAATATATAAACATATACTATATATAGTATATAGTATACATAGTATATAGCATAGTATTTTATATATAGCATATATAGTATATTTTATATCTATAGTATATTTATATATATATAGTATATTTTTTTGAGTTTGGAACAGAAATATTATAAACATTGCTTTAAAATGTTTCTGGTGTCCATGTTTCAACAGAACCCACTATTGTACTTTTCTACATTTTATCCTGAATACTTTCTTAGTCGGGAAAAATGTTGGATTATCTCACAGCTGGTGTGGATCTTCTGCATCATGAGCATTCCTGTGAAAGTGGCAGTTTTACAAAAATCCTTCCAAAGATGAGTGACACATGGCATATTTCTTATCATTTGAACTAATAACATTCTCTAATGGCTTTTCTTGGTTAACTCTGGGAATCTCATTCTCAGCATATCCTTGATCTCACCATGTTGTTATTATTTTGTCTTTTTATGAATCTGGAGATCAAACTTGGGACCTTGTACTTGCAAGGTGGGTGCAGGAACCACTGAATTAAATCCCCAGCACCATCTCACCATCTTATTCCTCTACTTGCCACATAAATTTATATCTATGTTATTTTTGTCTTTCTTGGGAAAAAAGGAATATAGTGAGTTCAATATGGTCACAGTTTCCACTCAAGAAATGTTATTAACTCCCAGCTGGAGATGAAAGGTAAGAAAGTAAAGAAAGAAGGAAGACCAGGAGAGGGGAGGAAGGAAACAAACTGAAGGAAAGGGAAAAGAGAAAGAATTCAATCAGGAGGTCTCTGCATCATGTTAAAATTAATCAAACCTCCAGGCTCATATACTATAACCACTTTTAGAGTCTAAAGCTGGGACTCATTACCTCTGAATGGGATTTAAGTTTGGCAAATGCTTCTCCTCTCTGTCCTTACAGATGCTAGTGGCAAAATGTCCTCAGCTGGTTCTAGTTGTGAAGGATCAACTTCTCACTGCTGTGTGGACTTTCAGCATCCTGAAGCTTTTTCGTGCAGCTTCCCCTGCTGTTTTATGACTTTTCTGTTTGCTATTTCCCCACAGGTGTCTGCCCCCATCTCACATGTGTTCCTTTCCCGTCTAGAAGCTTTGAAAAGTGATCTGCATTCACTCTGGGGGTTTAAGCAAGAACAGGTTAGCTATTTTGAGAGCTGTTACTGCTGCTGAATTATTCAACCAAAGGTGACCACTTCATTCGTGTCTAAGACACAATTTTGGGGGCTCTGAATCGGCATGGGGACACAGAGTTGCTCATGACACTGAAGGCTTGAGACCGTTAGCCTCTGAGGTCATCAGTAGTCCCCACCATGACTACTGCTCACTGTCCTGCTAAGTGTGCAGCCCAGAGTCACTGTCCCAAAGCCAAACTTCTGACTTGGTCAGCATCGAGGCTTGGCTGCCAGGATTTCTAGTTAACAGACTTGAATTAGGAGCATTATCTTATTTTGAGGCCTAGTTCAAATATGTCCTTGTTAAATTTGTTACCAAAGATGCTAACAAAGCTTTATGTCTTTTCCTTTGTCCACTTAATTCTTTGGAAGAGGACAATTCATGGAAAGTATCACTAAAAGTAAATAGCAGAAAGTTAGAGAAGAGCTAAGTGTCCATGTTACTGATGATTATCTCCATCCTCACATTACAGATATGAAGAGTGGACATAATTGGAGATAAAAGAAAATACTAATTACCAGAAAATGTCTCTGTAAAATCTCGATAAATCTTTTTGGTTTTGAAGATGACAAGTATATCTCGTGGTCCATTATAAAATTGGCAACTCATTGTTAAATTTAAGGTGTTGTGGATTACAAAAGGAGACAAAACCTATATATTCATTACCTAGTCCACATCAAGAGTTAAATGTGGAAATTACTATCCTTATTTAGTAGAAGGAGAAATAGGGCACAGGGAGCATGCACACTTACATCAAGTTATTTGTATTAAAGATAAAGTAGATTTCAGACCACTTTGTGTCTGACCTCATGCTTTTCCACTGGAGCATGCTCTCTCCCAAGAAAATTTTTTTACCCACCCTGGCAATCATCGTGGAACCACCAGGTATCACATCTGCAGGGTTTATTTAAGGAGGGTCACTCAGATCAAAATGGTGTGCACATAATCCACACAATTAATTCAACAGGTTTAAGGAGCCTTTGAAACTCAACCCCAACACTATGAAAGACCTTGACATGTTGCCTTAGGTAGTTTGCCAGATCTAATCTAAAATCCATGGTGCCCTGCATTTACAGGAGAGTAATATTCATCATGCATTTGGGTGAAGAAGCTTTAAAGATATCTTAGTTGTACTCTATTCCCATGAGTACATTTTTTAAAGTGCTAAGATTTGTGTCTTGTCTTGTTTTATCCTGTCAAGTACACAGATCAATACTGCTTAGAATTTGTGGAGACAAATATAAATAAACCTCTAAATTTAACTAAAACACCTTTAAGTATGTGTATTTATTTCATTTGGATTGCTTCCAAAGAGCTCTTTGCAGCTCTGATACCATACAAAGCCAAGAAGCACTGGTGGAAAGGTCGCTATCCAAAGGAAAATGTTAAACAATTTAAAAATATACTCATCAGTTCTAAGGAGCATTTAATTTCTTAGTGTTCTTTAGAAAGTGGAAATGCTTCCCCCAGGAGAGTAAAGGAGAGAACAGTATAAGCTGAGGGCACCATTGGAGGGAATGGAACAATTTTGTCACTCTGTTTCTGGGGCAGGAAAATGAGAGTTGGGATGTAGTTTTACACTGGAAACAGAAGGTTTGTGGGATGGAGACCACAAGGTACTCTGCATAATGGTGGGTTCATAGATGATCATCTCCTGGTTTATATAGTCAACTTTTAATCATACACTGATATTTTTGTACATTTCAAGCCTGTGACACCTCATAGATATTACTTTGCGATAAATGTATTTTGCTACTAAATAAAGAGTATAAAAATTGACTTGAGAAATCTTGGGGAAAGGAATAGCTTAATAATTGCTCATCAAAATGGTTGTTGAAAGCTGTATTTTGTTAAGCTATCTCAGAAAGCAATAGTAAATTTACCTCTTATCTTCCTGCAGTAAGGAACTGGTGATCCCTAATCTCATGCATTTAAGTAGTTTTCTGTAGTTCTTTCATCAACTGGAGTTTTTCACTTATAAAACGACACTGAACCCTTATGTCCAGAGTCGCTGTGGGATCGGAAAAATATGTTGTATAAAAACCTGAAAACTTGTGTTGAAGCATCTGGGGAAGGAAAGAAGATGATAGCTCTTCATACTTTCCTTAAATATTTAAAGCAGTCTCAAGAGGCAAAGCGATAGGACCACTTTTGTGTGGTTATCTCCATGGAGCTAGGCAAAGATTCAAACTGAGGGTTTATCTGGAAGGGAACATAGAATGGGCCAAGGATTAGAGATGCCCAGATAGGGTGGAGCATGGGTTGAATAATAAATTCCTGTAGCTAATTTTGCACAACACAGTTTGGCTGGAGTAAAAGCCCCACTGAACGATTTGTATATTATCTTCCCTCAAAACAGTCTGTGGTTACGTATGAGAGTAGGGAGGGGCAGCGTTCACATAGTACAGTATATTATTTTCTATTGTCTCTGTTTATTCAGTACCCACTGGATAATGGGAAATGTAATCTTCTCTGGATATCGACAAGTCTAATTTTTACACCTTAATGTAGAAAAATATACCATTATGTTAAGTTTCAAGGGGACAACAACCTTCAAGGAAAACTACTCAGTGTAGTCTCTTAAATGCTGCACAGTGCTGTATTTGATGTACACGTTCTCACATCAAGATCTGTTGAGTCTCTGTAGGGAAATCAGAATCACTTAAAGACTTTTGTCAAAAGCAAGAATTTTAGTATGTTTTAACCAATCAGTAATTATTCACAGAATCAAGAAACCAAGGGAAGATGTTCTGCTGGTCACTTTGCTCATGATGTCTGCAGACCTGAGACAGTGGACTTAGCAGCAGACTAGAGGGATGGTGGATGGATACCTCATGTTGGGGATTCTGCTCCTGGAGCACTGTGGCCCATGACAATGACTGGGCAGTGGATTAAACTGCTCGCGTCAGGGCCCAGGCTGGGACATGTGACTCCTGTGAAGAGCGGCCCAGAGACCTGAGGACCACACACAATGTCCCCTCAGAGGTCCGACTGCCTCCCAGTAGCTCCTCTCTGCTGGCCAAGGTTTAACCCATTGGCCTTTGAGGGGCATTCAAGACATGAACCATGGCAGATTCCTGCTAAAATACAAGAAATATAAGACTTTTGTGTATTGGAAAATTCAAGAAATTTCTTGCTTACAAAGGATGTGGCTGCCTAATTTTGGGTAACTTTATACTTGATTAAAATTCAGTCACAAAAGACCTGGAATTTATTATAGATCCTACGGCTACATTAAAACCTGACACACCAGATGCCTCTAACTCTCAGGCGCAGGAAGTAATTTTCCCTGGCATCACATTGTCACTTAGCATGGATTGAAGCGTTAATTTTTATTAACTGAATAATTTGACTTCTCCCTAGTTGAGTTTGGATTAATCATTTTCTGTAATGAGAGATGTGTGAAACTGTCTGAGATCCCTGAGAATAACCAACACTGGACAGAATTAAAATATTTACTGCTCAGGAAACTCTGAAAAAGCTCATGTCATTCATAGTCATTGGTTCCTTTCCCAGTCTATATTGTCCAGACACGACAGGAGAGACCATGGGAGTTAAGACCAGGCTGGTGAGAAAACTAAAAGACCGAGTGGGACAGCTATGACGGCCATTTTCTCTCCGGTAATTACCAGACAAGTGAACTGAGAAATGATGCCTTTAACAAGGATAAATTTGGTCTTTGTAGTAAAGCTCTGAAGGATCTTAAAATAATGAGATTTTGATGATTTGTAATAATTAAACATTTGCATGTGAAGAATTCTCCCTTTGGGAAAGGATTAGCACACAGTTGAGCACCCTTGTAGAGAAGGACTGGACTGACAGCCTGTGACCAGGTTGCTCCCAGGTCCTGGTCTCTGGGTGCCTCGCTCTGTTGCTTTGTACCCAGTATTTCCTTCACCCTCGCTGCCAACCTGCACGAGAGTCCTTGTGCCTGTGTGTATTTCTAAAGCCCAGCACTGGTCTATCTGTTCCACTTCAGTCCTCCTTCACCTCACTCTCGCCTAACATCCCAGAGTACGAACATGGAACACCACAGACTACATGACGTCTTTTATGCTACACATACACTTGCTTGTGACTTTCTGTGCCATGGTTTGCCTTACATGTCTGAGCTTCCCAGTCTCTCTGTGCTTGTGTTAGAGAGACCTCCAATCCTTGGGACACAGTACTCAACAGCCGTGACTTAAAAGGGGAAAGGTATCACTGGGCACATGATTCCCAGGGAATCATCCCATAGTCACATTGTTCCAAACCAGAAACATCATGGCAGAAAGGAGTGGTTGGAAAGAAGAGCAGTATCACTGGGCCAGAAAGGAAGGCCTGGGGGGACAGATATGGACTCCAAAGTCACATCTCTGAACCCAACCAGACAGTCCCAGAAGCTTCTGAGGACCTCTAGGCAATCAAGTTGACATAGGTAAGCTTAGTGACCCATGTTCCCTGGTCCAGTGCATAACAACATAAAACCAGAATACATATGTACCCCATAACTAATTACTAGCAGAAGTATCTTTTGGATGTAAGAATACCTAGTAGAGCTCCCTAATTAACACTTGTTGAGTCAATAGAACTTCTGTATTTATAATGAAAACATGATGGTTGTAACTTGGTTTGAGTAAAATGAAATTCCTGGAAAGTTTTTAGCCCTGCACATCCAAAGGTTTAACAGCCCCAGATTCAACCAGCTGCAGATCAAAAATACCCAACACAAACAAAAAAAAATAAAACAAAAACTGCACTTGTACTGAACATGTTCAGTCTTTTTCTTGCTATTACATCATAAGCAATCATACATGATAACTATTTACAAAGCATTTACACTGTATTAGATATTGTGAATAATATAGAGATTATTTAAAATATAACACTGTGTGACATAGGTTACATGCAAACACCATGCCATTTTATGCAGCACCTAGAGAAGGTGTACCTTTTGGTGTCTATGGGTGGGTGGGGTAGTTTTCTGAAGCCCAATCTCCTCAGAGACCCAGATCTTTCTAAACCAACATCTTCAAGTTGGGGAAGGATGTGAGTATTACTAGATTTAAACTATAAACAGAGGTGGTAGATAATCGATAAGTACCATGTATCCACTCAGTTGATGGCCACTACCAGGCAGAGTGATACTCTTTTGAAGCCCCAGGGTGGTCCTTTCCTTCTTCAGTATAAAATGATACCAGTATTTCACCTATACACATGGATGACTTTTTCTTTTTCTGCTACTTTCATTTTTGAAAAATAAATTGGATTTGGTAATCACTTTCAGGGCATGGAAAATAGAACTGAGTATAAATTTGGAGGTCTGTAAAGAATGATACTTAGTAATTTACAGGCAAAAGCAAACTGCCAATCAGTGTCTGAAGAGAACATTAAAAAATTTTAAAAATGAGTTTGAAGGTATCTCTCTACTCAAAGTAGGAGAAGCACAGTTTTGGTTAACTTATGACTCCCTCCCCTCTATGGGATAAATGTGGAAAATTTCCCAGGGGTTAATTCTCAGACTCAAAAGATGAAGGAGTACTTATTTTCCACTCTGGGTTTCCAGACATTGGAATAATTCCCATCTCTTTCCTCCTCGGGGAAGAGCATGGCAGGAGCACCTCTTCCATTCTCCTTCCCATCACTCAGCACTCTGCCGCCATCTTGACTGACCTGCGCCACGGTTGGGATTGGGAAAAGGTCTGGGGAACTCGGCTCAGCCACCCCTCCTCTCATCAGAACCTCAAGTCTGCGCATTATATGCACAGGTGGGCAAAAGCAAAGGTGCGGCATCTACATTCTCTAGAAAAATTTTTGTGTAATACTTTATAAAGATGGGTTCATAATTTTATATTGTTACTTTACAAAAATAAGCAACTAATGAATTCATGGCTGGAGGCTGATGCTGAACAGAAGTAGAGGCCCTAAAAACAGCCTGAGAAAAGCGCTGGGGAGCCTGTGATGCTTCACAGCCCACTCTGCCTATTGGTGACCCCAGATCATAGCTTACTGGATCATGAATATCAACTCTAAACAGATCAACAGAGTAGATCCTCTCTTTACCCAGTTTGAATGTAGTAAATTCAGATAAAGGAAGGTATATATCATTAGAAGGTCCATCTGCAAGTTATTTAAAATATTTTCTATATGTCTCTATTCCTTGAAATCAGGAAGGACCTAATTATTTCATAAACATTAAGACTTTTGCTCTTTTTTACAACTGAATTCTTTATTGGTACATTTTGTCTACACATCTTGTGAAACAGAAAACTGAGTTATTTACCATAACAAAAACTATTGTTCTGAAGTATGGATGGTAAATAAGACATGATTGTAATTGTTGCCAGTATATAAGGGAGATGGGCTCCGTGCCTCCCAAAGGATGCTGAAATTGTGGGATACACAGGTCTTTTATATACAATTTCATCGTCTTTGCCTGTAGCCCACACACATATATGTACTTCAAATCCCATGTAGTATAACACCAAGCAAAATACAAACCTATATAGATAGCTTTTACATTGTACTACTGAGGAACTAAGGACCAGGAAAATAAAATGTATATATGTTCCGTATGGGCACCATCTTATTTCTTAAAATACTTTTGAATAAATAAAAATATTTGCAGTTGTGGAGCCCATGGTCACGGAAGTCTGTCTGTTCAGCACTCCCAAACTTTACAATTTAAAGCACAGTTAAACAAAATCAGTTCTTTCAACAACTTGAGGGAAGATTAAAAATAATCTTATTTCTTTGAGTAAACATGAAAAGCTTTATAAGAAATTTGACATTTTAAAAATTAATTTTACTGCTACAATTAGATATACACTTATCCTCCCCTTAACCTCCTTTCCTCTCCTGATTTATGGAAGTTTTGTTTCCATGATTTTCTTCTTTTCTTGACTTTTTTCTTTTCCCTACCTTCTATTACCCCTTCTCCCTCCTCAGTTCTCCTTTCCTTTTGAAAAGCTGTTTCTTCTTTCACATTATCTATCAAACATTTTGGTTCTTATTTACACTTTCGGCTTCTCACACCAGAGACACAATGCAGTATTTACACAAGTGTGTCCAATTTATTTCACTTAAGGAAATTTGATAACTAAAAACTAACTAGAAACTTTTAACTAGAAACTAAACTTGAACTGTTCTCTAGGAACGGAAATAATAATTGGAACAAATGTAAGAGAGAATTAAGAGCAAAATCCAAAGATAAACTAAACAATCTAGTTTTTTCCTTCACTGATCAGTAACGTACCGTCCACATGAAAAGCAGTGTCTGTTGAGGGCCCAGCTCCTCTCTGTTTAAGAATGGGACATGGAATTGAGTCCTCCAGCCAGTAGCCACCCTAAAACTTGGGATTTTAGAGAAAACATGTCCCAAGGAAAGAAAGAATGGCTCTCGATCATCACTTCATGATTTATGTTTAGAGCTATCCTGGGATGACTCTGGTGTGTAAAGGGCTGGAGGTGACCTCAGGACCAGGGTAAACTCAGATTACAACTGAGGAGGGCATTCAAGAAATGACCTTTACTTCTTACTTGGAATTTGTGATATTGAAATGATGTGTCTTATGAGTTTTACCTTTTTAATATAAAACAAAACCTAGAAAAACTAGATTTGTGAAATCAAGAAGTTGATTGCAAATTTTAAGAAATTAAGCAAGATAAATGAACACATAGTCTATTTACAAAAGTGGGTTACAAACTACAATGATACATTGTAATTTTATTTACATAACAACCATTTGCTCAAATTTCAAACTCAAACCTCTGGTTTTAACAAGTGCATAAGCTGCAACAAGATAAATAGACACTTAAAAGAGGCACACATCTTGAGGACAACTTATTGCCAACATCAATATCCTACCTTACAGTGGCACTGCTTCTGCCTGGCAAGCAGAAGTTCAATTCCTGGTACCCCTATCCAAGACAGTTCTACAGTAAAAAGTTATACTTTTATTTTCTGCTTTGGGGAAAGTGTAGGAAGCAAATTATTGTCTTTTTTTTTTTTAAGACATGGTCTCATTTTGTAGTTCAGGCTGGCCCTGAACTCACTAGGTAGCCTAGGCAAGCCTTGAACGCACAGCAATCCTCCTGTCTCTGCCTCCCAAGTACTGGGATTACAGGCATGAGTCACCAGCACCCGGCATTGCGGTATGTGGTACTGATTGCTGCTGGGTGAGTCACCATGCCCAGTATTGTTGTATGTGGTTACCAGGGATTAAACTCAGGACCTTGTGCTTGATAGGCAGGTGCCAGAAGCACTGAGCTAAATCTCTGGCCCTGTCTAATGTTAATTAATAAATATTCTATATATTTTGGATTTAAAAAATAAAGATGGAACCATAAGCTGACCTTTTTCTAAGCCCATAGCTTTTCTATTTAAAATGACCCATCATTTCATGATAGGATAAGAAAATTGATGTTTCACCTTTATGAGTAGCCTCATTTTCCTTAACTCCAACTGGTGTAATCCACTTGGATTTTGAAAGCCATGGTGGTCCTCAGAAAATACATTTACTGCTGAACAGCAAAACCAGATGGAGGCCTCCAATCTCTTGAGTCTTAAGTATAGTATTCTCTTTTAAGCTCCTTCTTATAGAGTGGACAATAATACATTCTTCTCCTATTGCCTGCACAGACATGCTATAGAAGGAGATACTTGCCTCTTTTCTTTCTTTAACACCTAGAATTTGCCGTATGAGCTGCTCCCTAGTTATCTCTATGGACCCTTTAAACATATAAGGACCCTTGAGGGTTATTGTCATCAATGTCTTGTACTGTAAAGTTTGGGGAGCTCTGGATCTCAAGGGCTTACATTCTTAAGGACAGTAACATGTGTTGGGCCCTCAGAGTTAATTGCAGTGTCCTACCGAAAGGCTGTGCATCCCAGGTGCTTCTTGTTTCCCCAGATGAGCCTTCCTTTCTGTCCACATAAAATGCCCTGTGGGCCCTTTCTTTATCCTCCAGTACTGGAAAGAACAGTTGTGAAGTGAATGCTGTCATTTGAAGGTGTTCAGGACCAGTTAGCCAGAAGGGGAGGGGCGGTGAGGATTTTAGTGGGTTAAATGGTTCCTTCATCAAATATATCCTAAACTGAATCCTCAAAACCTGAGAATTTGACGTCATTTTGAGAAAAAGGTCTTGCAGACATGAGTGAGAGACGTTGTCAATTTGGCAGGTTTTACATCCAAAGACACATGTCCTTGGAAGAGTTAGAGGAGGAGAAGACAACGTGACCATGGAAGCCAGGGCTGTGACTAGCCCAACACAGGAGTTCCCCACAGAGCAGAACAAGGCCGCAAGCCAACTCTGCTGGGAGAGGCAAAGAAGGGGTCTCCCTGCGACACCACAGAGAAGCTTATCACTGCTCATGTCCTCATTCCAGACTTCCAACCTCCAGAGTTGTGAGAGAATCATTTTCTGTCATTCTAAACTATGAAGTTCATGGTAAATTGTTTTGCAACCACATGAGACCAATGTGGGCACTGTAAAACACCAATGTGGATATCATCTACTTGCATTTAGAATGAATGGGTGTTTACTTTAGGTTCTGGGACACAATGGGTCCTGTCGCAAGAGAGGGCAAAGGACGAATGGATGCAGAGCAGCAAACGGGAGGGCCGAAGCCGCAGGAAGGCCAGAGAGGTCTTGCTTACTTCTGTATTATTTTATTTATAAAATCACTCATTATGAAAAGAACATTTCCTTTCAGTAATACCTCAGACCTTTCTTTTTGTAAGGCAGACACGCCTCAAGGAGCAGAAGCCCTGTGGCCGGAGAGACTTGAGGGCAAATTACAGCTTCAGCTCTCACTCAGGTCTGCAACCACCTCTGCCTTCCAGAGCTCCACAGGACTTTGGGTATGAGCTTGAGAAAGATGCTCTTGCTTTCCCATTGTGGACTTGAATGTGAGAGGAATATAAGGTCCAGAATTTCTGATTCATCTTCTGTTTGGAAAGGAATATCTGGTCTTAGGATGAAGCTGATCAGAAAGATTGAAACTGAAGACAGATGAGAAGGGAGATGTTAATTACATGAGTTAAGGTTTTGAATTCAGCTACATTCGATCCCTCAAATTTTGTTAGTCATGCAATCCAACAAATCTCATCTGGCTCACATTACTTAAACCAAAGACTGCTGATACACCATGCAAAGTATTTAGTGTAATTCCCGAAATCTACTCCTCTATGCTTTATACACACTAGTTTCCTACTTGGCTAGAATTCCTTCATGGTATGGGCCAGGGTATTGTCTCCGAGCAGTGTGTCTTTGATCTTGGTGCACACTGGAGTCACCTCAGCAATCCTTTAAACCTTCTGCAACCAGTAGCACTGCCAACCCATGAAGTAGGGTCCTAGGAGTGAGCTTTGGCCTATCTGCTTAGATATCCACTGGTGATTCCTGTGTGCAGATCAAGCTGGGAGCCATTGTTTTAAGGCCACTTCACAAACAGGATTTGTAAGGAGAAAGGGAAAATAAAACTTTTACTTTAAATAGCAACCCTAAATATGCCTATTTATTGTGCCAAGATTTTGAAGTTCACTACCTCTGTGGAGAGGGCTTCTAATCTTATTTTTGTTCCCTCTGGCAAATTGTTGTTACAAAAATTCTATAGTGGGAGTTAAGAGAATATCTTCTCAGCCTCTGTAGCCTATGTTTACTTGTTTTTATTCTGTGAAAACCCTCTAAGCTTCTGAACTCATTATTTTATTAGGGACTAATAAATTTAGCTTGACCATTCACAACTGCTGAAAGGCTCAGTATTTCAGAAGAGACAGGCCAATTGATTGTCGCTATCTTTCAAACCTTCAGCTGAGTTTAGGAA
>PVIC010007096.1:0-52000 GCA_004025085.1 Thryonomys swinderianus | reverse complement strand
GCCATTTTAAAAAATATTGTTTTAAAAATATTAATTCATTTCCTGCTATATGCTATTATAATATGGAAATATATTTGAATGCTTATATTAATTTTGTTTCCTATGACCTTGCTACAAATGTTGTCTCAGTTCTTGAACAATTCTTTGTAGAATCCATTAAATTACTTTTACATAAATAATCATGTATCATATCTATAAAAAAGTTTTATTTTTTTCCTTTTCAGTCTGGATTCATTTCATTTTTTTTTACTATATTGGCACAGTATCTATAATCTCTAGTACACTGTTAAGTAGAAATTGTTACAGCAAATATATATGCCTTGTTCATAATTCTAGGGAGAAAATACTCTTTGATCATTAAGTAAGTTCATGTCTATTCCTGATTTTTCACTTTTATTCCAAATCAGAGGCAGATGTTTGGATTTTAAGGGAATTCTTCTATTCCGCTGAGATGATTATGTGTTTTTTGTTTTTTATATTTTTAACATGTGAGCCTGTGGGGCCGGAGGATTAGCTCAGTGGTTCTGGCGCCTGCCTCGCAAGCGCAAGGTCCTGAGTTTGATCCCCGGAAACCACATACAATGCTGGGCGTGGAGACTCACGCCCACCAGCAATCAACCAGCAATCAGCACCACTACCACAGTGCTAGGCGTGGTGGCTCACGCCTGTCATCCCAGCACTCGGGAAGCAGAGACAGGAGGATTTCTGAGTTCGGGGCTTGCCTGGGCTACATAGTGAGCTCAGAGCCAGCCTGAACTACAAAGCGAGACCCTGTCTCAAAAAAAAAAAAAAAGAAAAAGAAAAAGAAAATATGTGAGCATGTGTCAGTTGATTTTTTAATATTAAATTAATATTTCATAGATCAAATCTAGAACTCTTCAACCAGCTCTCAGAATTGATCCAATTTATGGACCCAGAAACGTTGGCAAAGGGAAGGCCGTGTCCCTCTGTGGAAGGACCCTTCTGTAGCACTGCAATTTTGCAGCATTAGTCTTTGTCCCAGTGAAGTTCTGCGGTCTTTACGAGGGTAGACACACAGGAGAGGAAAGGAAAGATCAGAGTGTTCGAGCCGATGATACACTGGTTCTCCCGGAAGCTAATTCCAGGAGATCCGAAATGCTGCTGCACCCAGCAGCCAGAAGAGTGGCCGATGCAGGTCAGGTGGTCCGTGGAGTCTCAGCACGGGCCCAGCTCACAGCATGGCCAGTGTGGCCTCACACCCACTCTATGATCATCCCCTTAGTTCTGGAAACCACAGTTGAAAGACACACACTCTGCAGCTGAAAAAAAATCCAGGAGCTGGATTCCTGACCTGCAAAATGGTAACGTTGTTACCACGGTTACGGTTGAGGTGAGAGCAGCCATGGCCTCCATTGGGGGTGGTGAAACAAAAGCTACGCCTCATTCCTGCCTGGAATGCAGAGGTGAGCACCACCCTGCAGGAACTCAGCAATAAGGAAATGCTGATTCTCACTGTTGGCCCGCTCGACTTTCCTAGTTGTGCAGAACACAGCTGAATCTTGCTGAATAACTGAGTTGTCCTAAGTCGGGTGAGCGTCGGCTCCAGCTGGAGCTGCCGTGCCTGATGTGGCCGATCCGCAAACACATCTCCTGTATGTAGCTACTGATTTGGAAATGCATTTCCCCACGCATCATTGAAGACCATGAGAGGCGGTTTGCTTGGCGCTGGTAAGGCCAGCAGTATGCTTTTTCTGCCCTGCTCTACGTCGTACTTGCATTATGAAGGATCATCACTGCCTTTCCTTTCTACAAGATATAAGATATGGTTAGTTACCTTAATGGTTTGGTGCTGTTTGGGTGTAGCAGTTAAGAAACATCCACAACCCTATACTCATGGGTAAGACATGAATGCATCAGCGGATTAGAAATGAATCCCATTAAAATTCAAGGGCCTTCTGCTCAGTCAGATCTCTCGGGCTCCGGTGTGGGAGGATGTGTCTCCTCATTTCCCCCTGGGTGTGTTACTTCGTCCCATTCACTGTGGGACCCTGGACACTGTTAATTTTGAGTGGGTCCCAGAACAAGGGAAGGTCCACGTCAGATCCTCACTGCTGTAAGTCGCTGTGCCACTTGGGCCGTGGGACGCAGCAGGTCCGGTCATCTGGACGTGTCCACAGCGTCCAGGGTTGCGACCGGGAGCCCTTGACAGGCCCATCGCTGAATCACAGCACAGGCCTGCGGGATTGGGGGGCAAGGTCTGGCCATCATCTGAAAATAACCACTGTCCTTTTGAAAGGCGGCTTTTGAGCTTTTCCTTGTCCACAGTGGGAACTGAGTGCGTGACCACGGACCACCAAAGCCCCATGCCACGTGAGCTGCCCATCATGAGCTGTCATCTGGCCCACCAAGGAAGGGACCCACATGGCAAGCTTTGCCACTCTCTCTCTCTAATGAGGAATTCTGTTCAGCTGGCTGAAGAAGACACAGGTCTGATGCACACAGGGCTTTCTGTGGCACCTGTCACTGCCTGGAGGCGCGTGGCTGCAGCATCACAGCTCTTGCCTGGGGAAGATACGTCCTCCGCCCGCTGGAAGAGCAGCAGGCAGTCCACTCGGCGGCCACTTGGACTGGAAGGAGAAGAAGCAAAGGCATCTGACTATGTCTGAGTCGGTGGGCGGTCACCCATGGTTTGACCAGAAATTTGACACTTGGAACTTGATTGGAAAGTGGGGTTGAAGAAGTTTATGGCACAGGCGTAGGGCGGGAGAAGGCGCCTGTGTCCCACGCACACACCGAGTAATGAAGCGGGTAGCGTGACCCATGCCGTGGGCAGCAGTCGTCCTCCTCACCCGCGCCCCAGGCGCCCTCACGAGCACAGTGCTTGCTGTGACAGGGCAGATATTCTGCACGGGCTCACCAACGTGGACCTTCCTTCCTCCGACCTGCCAACAGCGTCGGCCACCACGGAGACCTCAGCCCAGCACCCCTGCCCAGGTGCTCAGGCCGTTAGCAGGGACCAGATTTATTATATCGAACCTCTTCTCATAGAGGGCACATCATATTTTCTCACTAGAGTAGGTATTTCTTCTAGATACAGATTTGACTTCTCTGCATACAGTACATCTTCCAGAAGTACCAAACATGGACTTCGAGGAGCCCTTCCCACCAGCATGTTACACCAGGCTGCCCTGCTTCTCATCGGAGCACAGTTCACGCGCAAGAGTGCGGCAGTGAGCTCTTGCACACAGAACTCCCAGGTGTGCGTGTTCCCTGCTCTGTTGAGGCTGCTAGTTTGGCAGAACAGGGCCGTGGTCTTTCAAGACTCCGTTAAGCTCCGGCAAGGTGGCCGCACCCTACAGCTGAACCAGGCTCGGAGTCAGGCTCTAGGACGTGACACCGTCTGTCCACAGCCAGGATTCATCGGCCCAGCAGTCGTGGGACAGACATGGAGAGGTGCCACTCACCCTCACCCTCACCCCCACAACCTCCTTGGCAAATCTCTGCCGCTATATTCTGTGCTGGCCTGAGGCTCTCAGGCTCACAGGAAGAATGATTCCACCGGAGACCAGAGGGCGTCCCGCTGAACTCACGCTAAGGCTGCCCCTGACCTCTCTGGCTCCTCAGACTGACTCCGCAGGGCGGGAAGGAAGAGGCTCTATCGGCGGGGACGACGGCCCCGGTCTGCACAGGGCCTGGGCCGCTGCTCACCGAAGCAGTGAAGAAGAGCGCGGGACACGGGAGACCCGGAGGGCATCGCGTAGCGCCATCCATGCTGGGACTGGCCGAGGTCAGTGCGAGACTGCAGCCATGCGGCACAGGTGGGCCAACGGGGGCCCCATGCGGGCGGGACGACACGGGCCCGTGCAGGTGGGGCTATTGCTCCTTCAGGAATAAGCTCTGAGTCTCCCCAGTAGGTAAAGAACTCTGGCCCACTGAGGTGCTTGCTAGGAAACAATGGAGAGGGGGAAACATAGTTATGAATATGACCTGCGTAAGGCCTCTCACTATCACAGGTATGTCCTTACTTCATTGGGCATAGGTATAGATATAGATATAGATGTATACGTGCACACCCATACATATATGGCCATACATATACGTAGTCACACACATATATAGTTATATATAGCCATATATGTAGTAATACATTAAGTCAGTCCTTTTGATCCTCTCTTACCTCCTTAATATGTCGCATAAAATTTGTTGACTTCTATCAATCAACCGTTACGTGTGATTAGGTGTGCTTTGCAGTGTTTAAGTTATCAGAAGCAGGAGCAGAGTAAACGCCACTCAGGGACGCACCACAGCTCAGCTCAGGGCAAGGCCCGCCCGCTGTGTGGCTGCTGTGGGGAGGGGCTGCGCAGGGCCGGTGGACCCTGGCTCCACGGAGGACACGGGGCCGGGGCGTCCTGCCGTGCTGTCTTTGTTTGGAGAGTTAGTGGAGCTTTGAAGGAGCGCGGGGCCGACGGGTGACTGTCTGGGCTAAGTGTCGCCCTCACGGCGGGCGAGAGACGGCTCTGGGCGTGTCTGTGGGAGGCTCTGGGAGAGAAAGCGGCGCACGGGGAGGGTGGACGCAGCTGTGCACACCGCGTACTGTTGTGGGCCGCCACGGTCTGGTCCGCTGAGGACCCAGACGGAACAGGAAGCAGAGGGACGGGCTCTTCCCTCCGTCTCTGCTGCTGGACGTGGTCCTGGCCTTGGGCCTTCAGACGGAAGTCCGATGGGGACTCACAGCTCGGCTGGCTCTCAGGGTCCTGGGACAGCCGTGGGAGCCGGTCTCCCTGGCTGGTGCCCCCAGCCAGCAGGGGGACTGTGGACAAGAGAGCGGAAGTTGGGGGACAGAGAGGAGCAGAGAGGGTGCGTGCCGGAAGGGGGAGTCTTCGCCGTGGCTGCAGTGAAACTCCTGATTCCCGATGTGCACTAATAAAATGTCTTTGGGGATTAATCTCTCTCCCTTCTTTTTCTCGCTGCAGCCCTCTGTTTCCCTCTTCTCAGAAGAACCCCACGCCCCATAATATCGCGCTTTAGTTTCCCGTCCGGTGTTGGCCTCACTGAATGGTTAGGAGCTGGTCCCGCTTCCTCAGCTTCTGGACGCGTTGATGGCAGCCACACTCATGCAGCACACAAATACGTGCGCGTGCACACGCACACACGCACTCCCTTGTGAGCGCGAGGCTGGCCGGCCGCACAGGGCCCCGCTGACCGCCCGCTAACGCGCCTGACTTGCTGCTCCCTCCTCCATCTGGCGACGGGATGAAGTAGAAGAACGGAGTTTGGGGAAACGTAACCGCGCCGATGTGAACCAGAGGCACACGCCGGCGACGAAGTAGGACGCCTCACGCGGCGGCCGCGACGGCTCCTGGCACACCTAGGCGTGGTTCGGGCGGTGGCTTTGGGTCTGGGGGGGCAGCGGAGGAGACGGATCGTGGACAAACTCCAGGGTGCCGTGGGCTACGCACGAGTCAAGAGCAGAGTCCTCTTCACAGACCGGGGACAGCGGTGCACATCTGGAATTCGGGAGGCGGAGATGGGGGGGGTTGGTTTGAGGGGATCGGAGCTCAAGCCTAGCCTGGGCACCTTCGTGACTTAGGGAAAGGCTGGCTCAAAGGAAAAGTTCACGAGACGCTGGGGCTGTCGCTTAGTGCCAGGATCGTGGCTCAGTCCCCAGCACCACAGGACAAATGCGTAAAGGACAGGATGCCCGCCGCCCTGTCCTGGACCCTCCAGACTGGGGAGGAGGCTCGTGGGAGCTGTACTGAGCAGGGTCCTATTTGCATAATCCTGTGCATGGGCGCAGGGCTGATGGTGATGCTACGCAATCCCAGCCCACGGTCTCGGAGCAGAGGGCAGCGGAGCGCCGGGTGACGTCACCAGAAGAACCGGGACAGCTGGCAGCTTGAATGAAAGCTCCCAGCAGAGCGGCAGGACGGCCAAGCCCACACATGTCCCCCTTGAGCCTGGCAGCGGCCGGCTGTCAGTCTCGCAGGCTGCCAGGCACGGCTGGCGCTGCACTCCAGCTGCCGTGTGGAGCCATCTCGGGAGGGCTAGGTGGTGGCACAGAGGAAAATAAGCCTGCGGGAGGGAAGCAGTGTCCGGAAATGTCCCCGGCTGCCAACAGCTCCAGCTGTAAGGTGGCACAGCAGCAGTGCCTACCTTGGGGCTGAGATGAGGGGAGCCGGGAGGAGCCGGGGACCCGTCCAGAGGCTGAGCATGCCGGGTGAGCGCTGCGTCCCACCCCACCCCTCAGGAGGCTTTGACACGCGCTGCCTGTCACGGTGGGTTCGCTTTTGTTTAATGATTCCTTGTTGCTTTTTGCTTGCAGTGTTGGGATGGAACCAAGTGTCTCCCGCGTGTCAGGCAAGTGTTCTTCCCCGGATCACACCCAGCCTGAGCCCTAGAGACACTGGTTTTTTTTCTTGCTGGTTTGGGATTTGAGAGACAAAGTCTCACTAGGTGTCCAGGCTGCCTCAGACGCAACGACCCTCCTGCCTCGGCCTCTCAAGTGCTGGGGCCCCAGGGTGCACCACCGCCCTGCCTAGTCATTCTTTCCGAGTAACTCCACGTATCTTTGGTAATTCAGCCAGCATGTGTTTGCTACCTGTTCGGTGCATGGAGTTGATTATTACACTTTCATTCGAAGACAGAAAGAGACGAAGCAGCTCAGGTGTACTGGCACAGGAGGAGGCTCCAAAGAAATCGGAGGGAATGTGGGAGATCTGGGGGGACACGGCTCTCCCCGCAGCCCTGGTGCTGGCTTTAGGGCTCCTGGAAACAACCCCTCTGCTCTGTGTGCCCCTCTCTGCTCCCCGCCAGACATCACCTGCCGGACACACCCCTGGGAAGAGAACCCCAAGCACCATCTGGACAAAGAGCTGCAGATCCAGCTGCACCCGCCGCCTCTCAGGCCGCCCCGCAGCAGCAGGGTTCAGAATGGGGCGTGAGCTCCCTCCCCGGGCTGGGTCTGAGCCACCCGTGAACCACCCTGAAGGAATACACTGCTCCCGAGGAGGGGAAAAAGGACAGTGGAGGTGACTGGCGGACAAGCAACAAAAGCAAAACAGATCAACAGACCTTCAGAAGTGGAAAGTCTTGTGCTTTAACATACACCAAGTCACTCCTGTAACCCTCCCACTCTGAGAGGCTGAGGCAGGAGGGTCGAGGTCGAAACTTTGAGCTCATCCTGAGCAACTTACAGAGACCTTCTCTCAAAATAAAGGAATGAGCCGGGGATGTAGTTCAGTGGGAAGACCCTGGCTTCGGTCTCCGGCACTAGAAAAAAGCAAGAATGTGAACAGATGACCCACAGGATAGGAGAAAATATGTGCAAACATATGTACATAATAAAGGGCTCGTGCACAGGACGTGTCCAGAACTCTTACAACTCGCGAATGTGGAGATGGTCTGTACTACACGGGAGAGGACAGGAGAGAGTGTCTCAAAGGGGACAAGCAGCCAGTGAGCGCTGGAGGAGGCGCTGGTCCCGTGTAAAGCCGCCGGCATCACTAGGGAAATGAAAGGACACCTCAGTGAGATCCCGTCCCACGAGCATAGCTGTGGAGGCACCGAGCCTGACAGACCCAGGACGCGGAGAGGGCAGAGCCCTCGGGAGCCGGCGGCGGAGCTGCGAAGTGCCACGGCCCCCGCGAGGCTCTTCTTGGAACCCCAAACCGCAGGGTGCCCTCCGGCCCAGCAGCCGCACAGCCAGGGGGACACCCAGAGGAAGCGAGGCCCGTGAGTGGCAGCATTACCGTCCCTAGAGAGGAGACCACCGTGTTCGTGGCCCGGTGGACGAGGAGGCCGGAGAACACCTGTCCCAGTGGGGAGGCCACAGGACAGCTAAAACGTGAAGCTACACGCCAGGCGAGCCTGGGAAACTTCTTCCTCCGTGAAATGGCCCAGAGCTAGGAGAGCACGTGCTGCCTGACCCCCGAATCCTGTGTCCGGCTGAGGTGGATGTCACGGAATGTGCCTTACATGTCTACAAAAATGAAGAGCTCTGCATAAATATGTCTGAGTTACTGTCGTTCGTGGAGGACCTGCTGTCTATACAACCTGTTCGCGTAGAGGAGCGGACGTGCTTTGTCCCCAAGGTGCGTCCCGAAGCGCAGTCCCCGGGTGCAAAGCTGTGGAAGCGGTGGGCCTTCAGCGGGTGACAGATCCCGCAGCAGCAGCCTGCGAGAGGCAGCGGAGTTCTGCGAAGCCGCCTGTTAGAAAAGATCCGCCGGCTCCGCCCCTCGCCTTTCCCCTCTCTCCTTTTCTCTCTGTCATATTGTAATGTCGTCAGAGATCCTCACCACCAGCCTTCACAAGGGACCACACAGACCCGGAGCTTTCCGTCTCCAAAACTGAGCTAAGAACCTCTCTTCGTCCCACATAACCTAGCATCAGGCATTCTGTTCTAGACGCACGAAACAAGCGAAGATAAATGGTATAAAGAGGATATTATTTGAGGATGTAGTCAGAGACTAGTGAGCAAGGTACGGAGGTCACCAGGCCTTTCCTTCAGGGACGCTGCGGGCCACACTGCTATCCTTGTCCACAGCTCTGGGCCTCGCCAATGTGCCAAGCGGTCCCTAGAACTCACATTTTCCCCAGGGAAACAGTGAGAGATAAGGAGCTACTCTGAGCACCCAAGCACCTAGCTGGGGAGATGCGTTTGGAGGGACAGCTGCTTCCGCTACTTCAGTCACACAAGGAGTCAACACACGCTGCTCGGTGAGCGCAAGAAGCCAGCACAGAGTGGTTGGTACCGAACCTGTCCGTGTGCCCCGACGGTGATCCATGGAGCCAGGGCCTGCTGTACCAGGCAGCACTGTCCCAATGTGGCCAGCCCTCTGCCTCCTGGGTCTCCGATGTGCCTCTGGGCTGGGCCTGCTGTCCAGGAGCTCAGTGGCCACCGGCAGGGTAATGGAGGCCCAGGTGGGCTGGCCAAAGGGAGGGAGGCTGGGGCAGGGGCGCAGGAGGGCGATGGGGGCATAGTCCCCTGAGCTGTCTGGGCCGGTGGTGTAGACACTGGCCCAGGCCTGGGGACGCACGGCCGCTGCTGGGGTGTCCTACGGATGGGAGGGACGGGGCTCAGCACTACTGGCCTGAGCCGCAGCTGGCCCGCCTTCCTCTGACTGACCTGCAGCCTCGTCTGCTGTGAGTGCAGTCAGCCTGGGGGCAGCGTTTGCAAACTGGCAGCATCCAGGCTACGGGCCAGAAGCGTGTACCAGACTGTCACGGGGCGAAGCACTGCCAGAAAGTGCTCCACGCTTGGAAACGCGGAGGTTTCCAGCGTGTAGGGCGGACTCATGAAAGGAGACCTTGGCATGGATTCGTGCCTCAGACGGGCCTAGAATGGACAGAACGAAGGAAGTGCCACACTCGGTGCCCATAGGTTGGGTTGTTCCTGGTGGCTCATCGCTCAGCTCCTCAGGCCTTTGTCTTCGGCCTCACAACCCAGTCCTGCTTCTCGAGCTCCGCCGAAGGGTTCTGTCTGCAGTTCTGTCTGCAGTTCTGTCTGCAGTTCCGGTTTCCCTGCCTCCACCTGTCAGGTGGCCACTGCACACGGCACGTGGGCGGTGTGACGCGGATGTTGAAGGCATCTGTCGGGTCCCACAGGCTGGAGAGCAGCTGCACAGGGCCGGCCTGGGCCCCTACCAGGAAGAGGGTGTGGCTGCAGGGCGGGCACGGGTGGTGGGGTCGAAGCCCCGGCTCTGGCTCTGTGCCCACCCCCTGCACATCGGGCCTCTAGGCCAGGTGAGAGTCCGAGACCGCCCTGCTGGTGGCAAGGCTGCTCCTTGCCCTCGGCCTGCAGCGACTACTCTTTCTGGTCTTTGCCCTGCTCGCCGCTTGGCACGTGGGTCTCTCATGAGCTTTGGGCCTGAGCACTCTGGCGATTTCCCTGGAGGCTGAGGTTGTCCTGGCCGGCTGCTGGCGGGGCCTCCTCCTGGGCAGCACCTTGAAGCTCAGCGCATCGGCTGATCAGGTTGGTCTCCCCACTGTCTGTGATCCTTAGCCGCGATGGGAGTGTGTCTGCCTGACTGACAGGGGGGCTGCAGACCAGGGGGCGGGCCACCCCCCCACCCCCCCACCCCCCCCACCCCACCGAGAGGCTTGACTGGGGAAGGGACGACTTGGAAGCTGCAGTCCTGGCCATCGCCCTTGGATGTCGGTGCCCACCTCACTGGGTCTGGGCGCGGCCTGCTGACAGCCCTGGCCCTTGCTGCAGCAGTGACCAGAGCAAGGCACACCTGCCAGGTCCTGGAGGGACTGTGACACCTGTGCCCAGGACTGGCAGGACCCCGAGGGACCCATCACCTGGGGGCCCCTGGCACCTGCCAGCCACTGTCCTGAAGGCCAGGAATAAAGCAGAAGGTCCAGCGTCCACGAGATCACACCAGGGGGAGGACAGACTCATGAACAGCTGTACAGAGTGTGACATGTCTGCACATGTCCTGTGTCCGAATGGGGCGCCCAGGTTTCTTTATGTACTCACATAAACGCGTGTATATAAGCAACGCTTTACTTATAAATAGATACAAAGAAAGATATATGATAAGTGCTCAAAATAAAATAAAGTGGAAGGAAGCAGTTTGGGGATGAGGGAAGGGCTGCTCTTTGGTGCAGAGGTCGGGCACCTGCTCTGGGGGCTGCTGCGTGGGCAGGGCTCGTGCCAGGGTGGGGAGAGGCCCTGCGTTTGTGTCTGCAGAACTAGGGGCCCTGCTGCAGGCGAAGAGGGTTGTGGGCCAGGCTGTGCTGCTGTGGCAGGATGTCCAGAGACCAGGCAAGGCTCCCCAGCCTCACAGAGGAGGTTAGGGTCGGGGGAGACAGGCTAAGGCCTTTGCAGACACCAGCGACACAGGCCCATGGAGCCGCCCGCAGGGCAGGCCACACCCACGCAGGCCTGGCTCTCCGGCCTTACTGCCCTGGGCCTGTCCGGAGGTCGCCGCTTTGCAGGCCCGGCTTACAAGGACCAGGGTCGCTGTCGCCCCATGGGAGGGGGAGGAGGGGACCCGCCCGCATCTCGCCCACTGTGCCTCGCGGGGTGGGGGTGGGATGGGCAGCAGTGGTGAGGAGGCCGATACGCTGGCATCGAAGCGTGTCGCCAGTGCGCACGGGGTGGCAGGGCAGGGACCCTCCTGCAGACCTCTGTGTCCCCGGCTCGGTGTCGGAGCAGGCCAGGTGCCCGCAACCCCAGCTCCTCCAAGCCACACCGCGTCCCCCTGCCATGTGCACGCCCTCCCTCCGGCTCCTGGAGGGGCAGAGGGCTGGCCTCGGGTGTCAGCACCAGGGAGTCTCCCGTCACTGGGACCCGGCCACGAGCGGCGGGGCTCGGGTGGGCTGGCCCAGCTGCTGCGTGGGGGAATAGCCCGGGGAGAGACGGGGCGGGGCAGGGAGAGCTAGGGTTGAACTGGGGGCGGGGCAGGGAGCACTAGGGCTGAACGGGGGGCGTGGCCACCTAGTACCCCGGGCGGGGCGGGGCCCCGCGGGCGACTGGGAGGGCGGCCAACCACCGCCTGGGCGTGGTTTGTGGGCGGGGTTCGGGCGGGGCCAGAGTGCCCGCCCTGCCGCCCGCGCACCTTGCTTCAGCCCCGCCCGCCCGCGCTGTCCCCGCGCCCGGCGTCCGGCTGTCGCCTCCGCTGCTGTCCTCCGTGGGGCGCGGGCGGACGATGGGTCAGCACGGAGCGCGGGTGAGCGCCGCGGCGGCGGCCTGAGCCCTGACCGGCCGGGCCAGCATGGAGGAGCCGCGCGTCCTGGCCGCCAGGCCGCCAAGCGGGTAAGTGGGGCGGCGGGCGCGCTGCGCTGCGCTCTCGCCGGCGCCGGGGCCGCGCGTGCTCGCGGGGGGGGCGAGTCTCGGGCCGGGTCTGCGCTGCGGGGGACGCAGAGCCCGGCTCCCCCCTCCCCGTGTCGTCCCTCGCGCGCTCCGGCCGAGTCCCCACGCGCGAGCCTCGGTTGCCGCGGCGCCCGTGACCTGGCGGCTCAGAGGTGGGGACAGCGCCTCCCGCCTCGCCCGGGGTCCTCGCGGGTCGGGCGCGGGCGGTGCCGGGGCGGGGACTTGCAGCGTGCGCGGCCCCGGGCGGTGCGTTCCACTCCTGCGGACCTGCGTTCTTCCCTGCGGACCGCACCCAGCGGGGCACAGGCCGGGCTTGGGAGCAGCGGCCTCCCAGCGGCCTCCCTAAGCGCCCCCTTCCCATGGGGACACCTGTCTCAGACTCTGGCACCCCAGTGCTCCAAGCTTCTGTTCCCCAAATGTGTTAAAGATTCTTAGCGGCTTTTAAAACATCCGCCTTGAACTCAGCAAAAAAAAAAAAAAAAAAAAAAAAGCCAGGTTGGTAATTCAGGTAATCTTGAAGCTGAGAAATGGATTTTTGAAAAAGATTTCTTATGCAGTACACTTAGTTGTGGTTATGTAATCCTTTTAAAACAAATAACCAACCCCCACACTCTCCCACCCCACACTAACGTAAGTAAATGGAAACCTTCCAGGACACCCTAAAAGAGCAGGGAGTCGGACCTTGGAAGGGCTGTGAGTCACAGGCTACTAGATGAGCTTACCTGGTTATTTTGTCACTTTTTTGTTATTTTGTCACCTTTACAAATAAATGTGAGAAGAGCGCATTTAAGAGGCCCTCAAGACTGCGTCCCCCAAGTGTCTGAGCAAAGCTGAGCACGAGTCTCTGCCCGTGACCCCCCCTCCAACCCCTCCCCTCGGGGGGCCACGGCTGAGCTGAGGCCCTGCGGGCAGGAGCAGGACCTGGACACTGCCCAGGCCTTGGGCTCTTCCCTCACACGTTTCTATAGCAACTGAATTGCTTGTCTTTGTCCTAGAAATACAGATGTACCATTCTTAATTTCTTTTACGGAATTTTATTGGTCTGTCACTGAAGTTACTATTTCATCTCTGTGCCTTTAACTAGTGTTTGCAGTGTGCCTGAGGCAAGTTCATTTTCTGTCTGGTACCCTGAAGATCGGTGGCGAAATCAAACTTTCGCTGAACTGCGCTTGGGCCATGTGACTGGGAGCAGTTAATGTGGTGAGCGGGTTGTTCTGGTCTGAGAAGAGTCGTTCCTGTGCAGTGAGCACTGTGGGCACCCTGAGGCTGGCGCTGTGCCGTGGGCCCGCATCGGCCTATGTGGTGGGCACGCTCTGCTTGCGATCTCAGGACTGTGGAGGCTGAGGCAGTTGGATTGCATTTCCACCCAGCCTTGAGTGACTGAGTGAGACCCTCTCAAAATAGGAAAGTTGCTAAAGGGTCAGAGTAGTTGGAGAATGTGAATTTACTAATTATGACTCTGACTAGATTATTAACAAGTAGTTATTAGTTCTCTTTGTTAGGATCACAGATTCCCATTTTCCTTGGAGTAAAGTAACAGTTTTTACTGGTAATTTTTTCATTAAACAGTGACTCAATGACTAACAGCTCCGTGGGGAAGGTGTCCTCTTGTGAGTGAGGCTGTGTATAGACTCCCAAGTAGACTTGTTGAGGAATTTTGGAGCTCAGCTGTGAATAGTTTTAAGCGTAATAATTAACAGAGGATTCCAGAACGCAAATAAAGGCGAACAGGTTTTTGCAGAAGTCTTAACAGCAGTCAGGGCCCTCTGAGCTGCTTGGCTGGGGCTCGGCCGCTGAGCGCTGTAGCTCGGGCCCTGCAGTTGGTCACTGAGAAGTCAGAGCGATTTTTTTGGTTTTTTTTTTGTTTGTTTGTTTCAAGACACGGTCTCGCTTTGCTCTGAGCCCACTGTGTAGCCCAGGCAACCCTGGAACTCAGCAATCCTCCTGCCTCTGCCTCCTGAGTGCTGGGATGACAGGCGTGAGCCACCACGCCCGGCCAGGGCGATCTTTTTACATTGTCTGTTCAGTGAGGAGCAGAAGGGCTGAGACCCGAAGAGTGGCGATTCTTTGTTCGTTTTCTAGGAGGAAGCACGATGGTGTGGAGTGCAGCCTCGGGCTGCATGTCGGCTCCACGGTGCACTTGGCCCACGGAGGCCTCTGTTTAGTCGGCCAGCAGCACACGAGCAACATGCGGACAGGCGTGGAAGTGGGGAACTGGAACTGCCTTAGTGGTCAGCAGCCGCCATGACCTCAGGGAAGAGGGCTGCAGGTCCTGGGTCCACGCAGTCCACTGCGTGCCACACCCCTGAGCGGGCGACACCCACAAGTGACAACACCCCTTACATCCTCTCTGATGAGGGGCAGGTAATGATTAGCCCTGAGGTTAAACTTTTACCACGTAACTAGAGCCTTCTTTTTCTGTGTGTGGTATGTGGGACTGAACTTGGTGACTTTGCACTGAATTACATCTCAGCCTCTTAAAAATTTGTTTTTTAGAGGCCGGATATTTAGCTCAGTGGTTCCGCCGCCTGCCTCACAAGTGCAGGCCCTGAATTTGATCCCGGTAACCACCCACCATGCTGGGCGTGGTGACTCACACCCACCAGCAATCAATACCACGTACCACAATGCCGGGCGTGGCGGCTCACCCCTGTAAACCCAGCACTGGGGAGGCAGAGGCAGAAGGATTGCAGAGTTGGAGGCTTGCCTGGTCTATGTAGTGAGCTCAGGGCCAGCCTGAACTACAAAGCGAGACCCTGTTGCAAAAAAAAAAAAAAAGTGGAGGCCCGAGATTTAGCGCCTGCCTAACAAGCGCAAGGGCAAGGTCCTGAGTTCAATCCTGGTAACCACATACAATGCTGGGCGTGGTGACTCACGCCCATCAGCAATCAGTACCACATACCACAGTGCAGGGTGTGGTGGCTCATGCCTGTCACCCCAGCCCTGGGGAGGCACGGGCAGGAGGACTGCTGAGTTTGAGGGCAGTTTGGGGTACACGGTGAATTCAGGGCCAGCCTGAACTACAAAGCGGGACCCTGTTACAAAAACAAAACAAAATGTGTAAGAGCGTCCTGCTCCGTTGTCCAGGTGGACCTGCAGTTTGAGGTGCCCCTGCCCAGACCCCGAGGGCGCGGACTGAGGCACCCGCTGCTCTCCCTCAGCACAGGACTTATCCTTAAAGCGTATGATGTGCCAGCTGCCCCTCTGGTTGGCAGTCGTCTAAGAATGTAAGAGCTCGAACGGTGGGTTTGCCCATGGCAAGAGGAGAGTGCACCTGTGGTCATAACTTGTACTGGTAAGAGAAGCTGAGCTTTCCCCAGTCACAGTATCGAAAATGGGAACATTTCGCGGTCTCTCGGGGCGGGAGGAGACCAAGCATGGTTTGCGTTCCGTGTAGTGGTGGTGAAACTGACCGAGACCCCAGTCTGCGAGCCTCCCTGTGTCCTTCTGTTCAGGGCCTCGTCCTGTGGTCAGGCAGAGCAGGCTTCTTGGGGGTCGCGCGTGGCAACCAGAATTCTGTGGCCCTTTAATCTGGGACCTGTGGAATGAAGCCACAGCTCTGTAGTCAAAACGCACTTCTTATTATTAAGAAAAGTGTGATTAGAGGATGTGTCCATATACCATAATATCTAGTTTATGCTTAGGAAGTCTGTGATTAAATTTGATTTTGTGGTTGATCGAAGGTTTTTAAAAAAGGAGTAGAAATATTTGACACAAAGGCAGTGTTCAGCGCAAGGCCGTGCAGATTGGAAAAACAGTAACATTGGGTTCCTGTTTAGATCTGAACTAAGTAAAAATACGTACCAGAGAGCGAGTGTGTTTGCTACATGGCGCCTCCCAGATCCCTTTTTATCCTTTATTTCATCGAGATCTTATGAGTCTGTACCTTGTGGTAATGATTTCAGTGACTTTGAGATTTGATAGCTTCAAATCTCACCGAAAGGTCTTACATTGCTTTATCTTGGCATCTTTTATTTACTCAAAATGCATAATGTTGCTTTCTATTATTTGTGTGGAGAGATGTGTTAATGATGTGGCCCTCTGCCTCCTGCGAGGTGCCTTTATGGCAGCGAGTGGCAGGTCTTTGGCTCACCCACCCGCGCGTCGTACCTTCGCTGCCCCACACCCGCCGCAGCCCGATGTCTCCGTGCCGTGAGAGCCAGCCTGTGGGTGGCCTGGGCTCACACTGCTTTTCGTCCGTGTCCTGCCTTTATTCTTCACGTGACTGTCGCTGGAGTAGAGCTAAACTACTCTCATGTATGCTGTGTCCTGGTTCCCTCCAGCACTGCAGACGGAATCCAGGACTCTCGTACTGAGCTATACTTACACCCCCAGCCCTTTCTCATTATTTTATTTGGAATCAGAGTCTCGCTAAGCTACCCGTACTGAGCCCAACCTTGCAATCCTCCCGCTTCAGTCTCCCAGAGTGTTGGGATTACAAATATGCTCCTCCATACACAGTTGCTTTTCATAAAGCTAGTGACAGCCTCACGCTCACAGTCCTAGACAGAGCACCCATCCCGGGCCCTTCCCGTGCTGCCAGTGGCCACCCGCAGTCATGCGCGGCCTAGAGATCCCTGCAGCCTCCCATGCTGGGCACAGAGCTGCTGCTGGGCAAGTCCTTGTCTTACTCAGGCCAAGTCCAAGTTTAAAAAAAAAATACAAAAAAACACCTCTCCAGCCAGAAAACTTTCTATTAAAATACGTAGAAAGCGTTGAGAGTCATTGTCAGAATCTGTTTTCCTTGGGCGGCTGATCAGACGGATTCCCGGAGCACAAATACTTCTGTTCAGATCCTCTTGGGGACCCATTTTCTGCCTCCACTAAGCCAATGGGCACTTTCTCTCTCTCTCTCTTTTTTTTTTTTTTAACTGGAGCTTGAACCCAAGTCCTCTTCACTGAGCCACACTCTGCACCTCCTTTGTTTGGTTGGATTTATCTTGAGACAGGGTCTTGCTAAAGTGCTCAGTTGCTGGAGCCGGTATTAAACTTGAGAGTCTCCTGTCGCAGCCTCCCAGAAGGCTGGGATTCCAAGTGCTTGAACCAACTTGAATAGTCAGGATGGGCCCTGGCCTCTACTTTCCCCTTGTCTCTGGACCACCTGGACTGACCCTGTTCCATCTGGACAGCTGTGCCCTGAGGTTCCAGCCCTTGCTGAGCACAGGTCCTCGGTCACCTTGGCATGACTAGCAGAGAGTGCAGGTACCCTGGGGTGGGCAGGGCTCGCCCTGGCCTAGAGCTCTCAGGCGCTTGGCACTGCTGACTGTGCAGTCTCGTGCCAGCCCCAAGTGTGGAGGGTAGGTGGCCTCTTCACCCTGCCGGGTGCCCAGCAAAGTGCCAACCTTCAGAGCAGATGCTCCCTGTGCACGCTGGGAGGAAGTGGCATCCAGACGTGATCCCCGTGCAGGGCTCCTGGGCCTGTTACACACCACAGTGCTGACACACGTCGCTTTTTCGGGTGCTGTCCACACCGTGCCTACCCCCGCCTGCTCCCAGTGGACATCAGACACCGAAGAGGACCCCCGGCTCCAGCCCCCCAGGGGGGCTGCTTCTGAACAAGCTGGAACCCTCCCTTCCAGGGAAGACGGGAGAGCTGCGACGCCTGCAGACCCCTCCTCTAACGGCTCCAAGTGGCCTTAGGGGCCGGAGAGCGGAGGAGAGCCCCGCCGGCCGCTCTGCGGTGACGGCTGTTCTGTCGCCGGGAGCCCACCCGCCGTCTGCGCATGCCCAGCCACGTAGGTTAGGGCTGACATCCGCCGCTTGCAAGACTGAGGTTTCCAGGTCCGCCTGACAGTGTTTCCTGAGCGCGCCCTACGGGAGCCAGTTGAACACAGCTCTGGGCGTGGCGGGGCAGTGACTCAGCGGGAGGGCGCCTTTGCCCCGTGGGTCATTTCTAATCTCTGAACAGACTTAGGGTTTTTGAGCTGTAACTCTACTCATTAGACCAGAGCCCGCTAACATTCACTACGCACACCATGAAGCTGGAGAGGGACTGGTGGGCCGTGGCCAGATCCAAACAGAGGCCATCAGGAGAGGCGGGCGGCCCCGCCCTGCCCCCACTGTCACTCTAGTCGCCAGTGACGATCCTATAGCGCCGGTCTTCGGGAGATGGACTCTGCTGCTCCTGGGCGGGGTCTTTCGCCCATCCCAGGACATGGAAGCCCGGCGCTCCTTAGGCTGTGCGGCTGCACGGTGACCTCCCTCCCTCCTCTGGTGCTGCCCTTTGGGCCGCGCAGGGAGAGACAGGGAGAGACAGCGAGTGGAGGAGGGTGGGGTCCCCCACTTCCGGCAAAGGGAGGGAAGTGCATCAGAAACCAGGCTGATCTCAGGTGAAGAAACAATTTAGTTGACAGTATTTCCTTATTATCTAGCAATCTGTTTTTAACTTCATAGAATATTTTACATTTTTGGAACGAGGTTTTTGTTTTTGTTTTTTTTTTTTTGAGACAGGGTCTCACTTTGTAGTTCAGGCTGGCCCTGAGCTCACTATGTAGCCCAGGCAAGCCTGGAACTCAACAGTCTTCCTGTTTCTGCCTCCTGAGTCCTGGGATGACAGGCGTGAGCCACCACGCCTGGCACTGTGGTGTGTGGTATTGATTGCTGGTGGGTGTGAGTCACCACGCCCAGCATGGTATGTGGTTATTGGGATTGAACTCAGGGCCTTGCACTTGCGACGCAGGTGCCGGAACCACTGAGCTAAATCTCTGGCCCTGGAATGAGGTTTTTTATTGTAAGTTTTCCTACAGAATTAAAGCAAAAACATTCTCCACAAGGACCTGCCTCACTCTGAGCTTGAGCCCTTTGAGGCGGCCCTGTTTTCCAGGAGGTAGGATCGCCAGCGCGACGGCGGGACCCTCTGACCACCGAGCAGGGCGACTGCCGTCCCTCCGTGTTGCCATCAGTGTTCGGTGCGTCTTCAGTCCCAGCGCGGTGTCTGACAGCCCGGCTCGGTCCAAAGTCCCCCAGGCCTGGCAGCGCTTGCTGGCTGGGAACGGCCTGCTCCTCACCGCGTGTACTTGCCGGACCCCCGAATCCCGCCCTGCTGAAGGAACCCAGGGCGCGTGGCAGGCCCAGACCTCCTCGGCTAAAGGTCTCTGCACCAGCGGGAGGAAGCCACGGAGCTCAGCCCACCCAGCCTCCCGGCAGACGCCTGCTGCTGGCCTGGAAGCAAAGAAGCATCGCAAAGGCCTCTTGCGCCGGTGGGACTCGGCACCCTCGCTTTGCGGCCAGGAAGTGAGTCTCCCTGTGGAGGCCGAGCGGGGCCAGATCCACACAGTGGCCAACTGTGCATCCTGGAGCCAGGTGCGGCCGCTTGGGCACCGAGGGCCTCCGCAGCAGCCCCTCCCACGGGCCAGGGCCTCCAGGTCCCTGAGGCTGCGCAGGCTGCTGTCCTCCAGCAGGAATGCAGAGCTCTCCGCCGGCGCTGCAGAGCGGGACCCACGATGTGCCCAGACTGCTCGTGTCCCTGGACCCATGCGTCCTGGGTTGGATCGGTCAACTTCCTGTCCCTGTGACAGGATATTCAAGAGTCACGCTGAGGACTGAATTTTTACTTCAGCTCATGGGCTCGGAGATTTGATCCCCTTGCTTGACCCTCTGGGGGCCTCTGCACTGAGCTACATCCTCAGGCATTTTTACTTGATTTATTTGTTTTTATTTTTTTTAGACAAGGTCTTGCTAAGTTGCTCAGTCTGGGTTTAAACTTGCGGTCCTCCTGCTTCTGCCTCCACTGGGATCACAGGTATGAGCCACTCACTGGGCCTGCCATGGCCCTCTGCTTAATGGTGGTCTGTGCAAAACCTCGTTCCTCAAAGGGCTGAGAATGGGGTGTGCACCATCATGCCGCCCTTGGCCATGCAGAACTTTGAAGGAGATCGTTTTGGGAGATTTTGCCTGTGCCCCTCTTTCTGCTGGAGGGAAACTGGGTCTGCCCAGCCTTTGTGGCACTGCTGGCCAGCCTCCGGACCTGGGCTTTCCCTCTGCAGCTCCCAGAGCAAGGGCTCAGTCCCAGGCCGTGGCTGGGTGGCAGGGCGAGGCCGCCTGTGCTGCTTCTGTCTCAAGAGGGCCACAAGAATGAGAGGCTGAGAGGAGGCTGGGAGGACAGACCCACAGAGGTCCCAGGGCCGTTTTCCCCTCTAGATATCCCCTGGCTTGTGGGCTGGGCGACCCTCTGTGACAGAAGTCACCATGCTGCGCTGCGGGGGTCCGCCCTGTGTGCTGAGGCAGGGGCACTGATAGGGCCCTGATGGGGTGGCTTCAAGCAGGACGGGGGTGCCGGGTTCCTGCCTGTCAGGCCCGAGGGCCTTTGCAGGAGGAGCATTGTTTTCCCTCTGAACCCTGGGCTGCACAAAAGTATTATTTGATGCTCTTTGCCCATTACAGTTAATGTTTAAAAATAGGCTCCTGAACTCTTGGACAAGGTCAGGGTGTGTCACACCTGTCCGGTGAGCACTCTGCAGGCTCTTCAGATAAGTACCATGGGCCATTTCCTTAGATGGTATTGTTGGAGGAGGGATGTGGTAGTGTATGCCTTGGTCCTAGGACTCTGAGCCTGAGGCAGGAGGATTGCCAATTTCAAGTCCAGCCTGGACAAATTGGTGACTTAATGAAACACTGTCTCAAAATTTTTAAAAATGGGGAAAAAAAAGGGCCGGAGGGTTAGCTCAGTGGTTCCAGCGCCTGCCTCGAAAGCGCAAGGACCTGAGTTCGATCCCCGGAAACCACATAGAATGCTGGGCGTGGAGACACACCCACCAACAATCAACACCGCATACCACAATGCCGGACGTGGTGGCTCATGCCTGTCATCCCAGCACTCGGGAGGCAGAGACAGGAGGATTGCTGAGTTCGAGGCTTGCCTGGGCACCATAGTGAGCTCAGGGCCAGCCTGAACTACAAAGTGAGACCCTGTCTCAAAAAAAAACAAAAAAACAAAAAAAAAAAAAAAGGGAAAAAAAATCCTGGGGATGTAGCTCAGTGATAAGGACTTGAGTTCAATCCCAATTATGAAAAAAACACTGCTTGGATATTAGCTAAAACAGTGAGCGAGTCTGCAGATCGGCTGGGAGCAGTGTGCACAGCACACGGGATGCGAGCTCTGCGGGGGTTGTGGGCGGGCGCGCTGCGGGGGGGAGCTGGTCCGGGAGGCCGGCCCGCCCTGTCTCCCAGCCCAGGCAGGGTGGCGTGCCCTCCCCGCCCCAGCGCCATCCTCCTTCACACTCCTCGCTCCTCGAAGGTGGATGCGCGGAGCCCAGACTGCCGGTGGGGCTGGGCTCCGGTCCGCTGAGCGCGGCGTGGCTGCCTTCTCCACTGGCACCAGGCCCTGCACCCTCAGAAGCATTTCTCGGTCTCCGAAAGGGGCGACCGTGTCAGGGGTCGGCCCGAACGCGGCCTGTTGTGCTCGCTCTGGACGGGGCCTGGGACGCGTCAGTTCACCCCATACTTTCCAGCCACAGCGCTGCTGCTGTGTTTAGCGCAGCGGCGGGGACACAGTCGGTATTCTAAGCTTGCAGCTTCGGAGTGTGCGCGGTTCCCAGGGCTCTGGCGTGCTCCTGGGCACACTGAGGCCGTGATCCCCACAAGACGGGCCGGCTGCTGGGCAGATGGAGATGTCTGTGATCCGCTCTGCTAGCAACTGGGCACCCAGGGACGCCTTCTCACGTCCACGCTCAAAACGGGGTCCGCATGGGTCCCTGCACCGGGAAGCAGGGTTAGCTCCGAGGGGACGGCGCCGTGGAAAAGTGGTCCGTGGTCTTAGGTTCAGTGGAACGCTGTCTGGCTGTCTCCAAAACTCCCTGTTTTTGGAGCCTGACTCCCCCTCTCCGGGTTGATGGGATCTGAGGCGGGGCCTCGGCAGGATTCGGATTGGGTGCGGCTGTAGTGGTGGGGCCTTCGTGCTTTTATAAGAAGAGCAAGAGAGGCCTGGGGCGGCGGATGGCTCTCTCGTTTCACTTTCGGTGGACGGAGGTTGCTCCTAGGATAATTCACAGGTGCAAGGCGGGAGAGAGCAGGAGGGAGAGGAGGAGAGGGCAGAGGCGGCACAGGACAGAAGGCTCGCTTTGCACCTGGGCTGCGGGGAGGACGGGGTCCCGATGGCTGATGTCCCAGGGGCTGGGCCGGGGCTGTCCACGGAGCAGCAGGCGTGGGCGCAGTCTGGGAGACGGCAGTCTGTGCTGCTCTGTCCTCCTTTCCCTTCCTGGGCAGGGCTGAGGCCAGGTTCTGCGGGCGTCCTGTGGGCTCTCCCCTGGCGGCCAGGCTCTCTGTCCAGACGGCGGGCTGGGCTGCTCGCTGTGGTCTTGCCATGTTGCTAGGTGGCTTGGAATGCCCAGCCTGTGAGCCCTGTGTGGTGCAGGCCCTGAAGGCCATGGGCTTATCTTGGGCCGGTCCTCTCAGCCCATCCGGCCTCACCAGCTGCGCACGCCCTCTGTCTACCTGGCACCCACCGTTCACACCTTTGGGGTTCTTCCGGCTCCCTGAGCTCTGGGGCGGGGCAGGGCGGGCTGAGACGGAGGCAGGCGTCACACGCTGGGGTGCCTGGGTGGAGACCCAGGCCCTGGTGTCTCGCATTGCAGTCGGGTAAGGGGCAGTTGGAGGGTTGGCCGTGTGTTTTGCTCAGACACGACTGTCTCCCCCACCCCCGCATGGGTGCTGGATGACAGGGCAGGCCGGAGAGGCTCTGGCTACCGCAACTTACCCATATGCACGGCGGCAGCTGGCAAACGCCCGACCTCTGCCTCGTCCTCTGTGTTTCATGGCAGTCTTGTGGCCCTGTGCACAGGTGTTTCTTTCTCTGCCTCCTGGAGAGTGCCCCCCCGAGGGCCAAGAGCAGCCAGCTTTGCTCAACCTGTGTGTAGCCCAGGGTGGCCAGGCCAGGCGTGCGGGTGCCCAGGGCTCAGTGGTAGGGACAGCACTGTCCTCTGCTCCCCTCCTGCCCAGCAGTGATCCCTCTCAGGCCCAAGCAGCAGGTGGCCTCCAGGCAGCCTGGCACCAGAGCACTGGGCGGGATGTCCAAAGCAGTTATCTGCGAGTGGCCAGTCCCACAGCAGGCTCCGGCCCGTGGCGTTGCTTAGGATGCCCATGCAGCCCGTCCATGGCACCCCGCCTGGCCCCTCAGGGTCACTACCTACAGCCCAGACTTCAACATTTCAGAGTTGCCCAGCAGCTTTGCAGCAGGCACACCTGGGCTCGGCTCAGCCCAGGGGCCCTGGTGGGCAGGGGAGCCCGCACTCCTCCCTGGCGAGGGCTGTGATGCCCATCCTGCCCCCCCTGCCCTCCTACCCCCCTGCTACGGCGGGCCCCTCAGAGCCACGGTGGTTCTGCGTAGCCTGAGAACACGGTGTGCGGGCCCAGGGGTGCCTTGTTCCGAAACCCCTTGGGAAGGAGGGCATCGCACGCCCTCCCTGTGCCCGCAGCACACGGGCATGGCGCAGGGAGAGGCGCAGCCTGGCAGGCTGAGGCGGCTGCCCCGCACCGGGCACGGCGGTGAGTCATCGGCACTGGCTGGTTCCAGAGCCTTTCCCGGCGCTGACAGCGGCGAGATGAAAACTGCCCTGCGAGAGGCTGTCGGGCGTGGGCAGCTGTTCTGCAGGATGGTCTGTCTGGAAAAGTCTTCCTGAATGACTGATCAGAAGACCAGCTCCCCAAGATGAATGTAATTATTATGCATCATGAACATATCCTAATAAAAAACATATCCTAATGAAAATTTAAGAAAAAGAAAGACCAGGTTTGCGCTGGACCGCAGTATTGCGAAGAAAAAGGGTAGAGGCAGAGATCTTGTGCGAAGTAGCACTCTGGTTGAAAAGCAAAGCAAAGCAGGGAGAAGGACAGGATTATCTTAAAAGTATCAACGGCCTCTTCCATGTTAAGATGCACCCCAAGTTAAGCCTGGGCACGGGGCTGTCCCTGTGTATTTGGGTCCTCTTCCTGCGTGGGCGGAGTTTCAATAGGACATGACTGTGTCTGTGGCCAGGGCTCGTCCTAAAGTGCGTCTCAATGAGCAGGCGTCGACTCCCCTCATGAGAGCCCTGAACACTGGCCCTGCCGCTCGCTCGGAACAGGGCCCTGCGACCGGGCACGTCACCGGGGAGCTGTGCAGAGCCCGGGGCCCCCCCCCGGGAAGGAGCCGGCTGTGTGGGCGGGGTGGGCGCTGTAACGCCACCGAGAGGAGCTCGGGAATGCGCTGGTCTGCGTCCTTAGGACGCGGAGGACAGAGAGGAGCTTCCGTCTGTGTCGCGCGTGCAGCTCGGGCACCGAGGCTAAGGCCTGGCTTTGTGCAGTGGGTGCTGCTGGGCCTTGCAGCGACACCTCCACGGCAGCCCGGTCGGGGAGCGGCTCGCACCGCACTGTCCCCAGCACCTCCAGCCTGCCCCGCGAGAGGCCTCCGGAAGGGGCTCAGGGGACCGCTGGGGGTCTGTCCAGCACACGGTCTCTGCGAGGATCCGGGCTGCGTCGATGCCACGAATCCAGAGAACGTTCCCCTGTCTCGGTCGTTCTGACTTGGCAGATCCGGAAATACCAGGTCCAGGGGTGAGCTGGGAGAGGACAGCGCCGTGCTGTGACCAGCTGCCTTTCTGCCGCACCGCGCTTCACCACGTGTTCGATCGCACCGTGTGCAGTGCCGCGCTCTGAACACGCCCACAGCCAGGGCCAGGAGGCAGAGGACACCCTGAGTGGCCGGGACGGGCTGCGGCTGTGGAGGGGAGGGGTCCGGGCATGGGGGGATGGGGGTGCACTGCAGGTGCAGAGGAGGGCGGGAGGCACAGGGTCGGAACTGGCTGGGAACGCTCGCCAGAGCCAGCACGGGCTGCACGCCTATAGTCCCGGGCCCGGGGGAGGCTGAGGCAGGAGGACTTCATGTTCCAGCCCAGCCCTCTGGGGTGTGACCTGTAAAGACACTGACCGCACTGCTGAGGCCCCACACTCCTGGCCTGCCCTCCCGAGGGGCCGCCCAGCACTGCTGCCCTGGGCACTGGCGGCGTCCTCAGAAGACCTTTAGGGACACTCCGGCCGCCCCGCAGCACCGGGGGCAGAACCACAGGCTGGTGTGTGAGAGCGGCAGACGCAGAGTGCCCAGGACATGTGTGTGGGGGCAGAGTGGCACAGGGGATGGCGGGACGTGGGCCCCCTAGGGCAGCGCGGGCCCCGGTGGCAGGGGAGGCCGAGCCGGGTGAGAGGAGGTGTCCTGCAGGGCCATCGTGGACCTGGGCCCTGTGCAGTGTGGAAGGCAGATGGCCGCGCGGGGAGGCTGAGGAGGAGAGGCGGGGTGCCGCGGGGAGCAGCGAGGGCCAGGATCGCTGGCAGAACAGTCAAAGGGTAGACGCCACGGGCTGGGAAGGGAATGCCCGGGCCGGACCGCCCTCGGCCGTGCTGAGCTGGGCAGCGCAGAGGGGCCTCTCCCTGGGCGCCCTCCTCCACACGGGAAAGAGCTGCTCTCGGTCTCTGGCGTCGGCTCTGTGCTGTTCAGGAGGAATGAGACCCGCACACCCCCGTCTCCTGGGCTCAGCATCGGATCATTTCTGTGAAATGTAACCTCCGGGCTACGCAGCCCCAAATCAAAGTCGGATTTTGAGCAGTTTGGATTTTAGATTTTGAGATGAGGAACACTCATCTGTTAGTTATATGGATATTTTAACTTGAGCCAGGCTTGGTGGTGCGGTCCCGTAACCCCAGTACTCTGGGAAGCTGAGGCAGGAGGATTGCCAGTTCGAGTCCAGCCTGAGTAACTTAAAAACTTACAGCATCCTGTCTCAAATTTTAAAAATAGGAAAGTGCTGGGAACACAGCCCAACATGAAGCCCCTGGGTTCCATCCCCGGTACCAGAACAAACAAGGACACCCACAAAAACTCTTCACATTCCAAAACCCCCAGAGACCTGAGACACGGGTGTCCCGGTGTTTAGGTGGGCGCCGCGAGCCCGGAGCCTCCGGAGCGCCCTTCCCGTGGGGCGCTCCTCGGGACTGTTCCCAGCTGGAGCAGCCCGAGTTCCTCCTTCGCCGGCTGCCCGCTCTGCGTTCGTGCGGGCGCGCGGTCTCTGGTGTTCTCGGGAGCCGTTTCCTTCTCCCACTTCACACTGTTCATCACCTTGTCCGAGACCGGACATCTTTCTGTGCGTCCTGTGGCGGCCGCGGCCCTTGTTTCGTCTCTGCCCGCAGGGCTGTGGGCCCCGGGGCTCAGCGGGCCGCAGACGCTGCTGCTAATGCCTTTGTCTTTTTAGATCAGTGTGTGCTGCAGCCTTGAATCCTGCACTTGTCGGGCGCCCCGGGTAACGCTGGGGCCTGAGTCTGCGGGCCGGGAAGTGCTCTCTGCCGGGAGCTCGCCGTCCTCCCGCAGAGCTGCTGCACAGAAACACACAGGCACGCGCGGCCTCCTCACTCCCCAGCTCTCCACCCCTTCACGTCGGAGAGGGATCTATCTCCTTCCTGCTAAGTAAAACTTCCTACTGTCTGTCTCGTATTTTGTTCTTTATAGTTTGGGTTTCTAGTACAAGAGACACCGTGACCTTGAGGAGCACCAGCTTTCCTACACATGACTCCAGCTTATCCTTTTTCGTGGCATAGTAGTGCTCCCTCATGTGTAAAACCCCCCCTTTTTTTTTTGGAGACAGGGTCTCGTTGGTAGTTCAGGCTGGCCCGGAGCTCACTATGTAGCCCAGGTAGGCCTCGAACTCAGCAATCCTGCCTCTGCCTCCCGAGTGCTGGGATGACAGGCGTGAGCCACCACGCCCAGCACTGTGGTATGTGGTATTGATTGCTGGTGGGTGTGAGTCACCACGCCCAGCATTTTATGTGGTTACTGGGATTGAACTCAGGGCCTTGTGCTTGCGAGGCAGGCGCTGGAACCACTGAGTTAAATCTCTGCCCCCCCATCTTTTCTTTATCCACTGGTCTGCTGGCGGACGCACAGGCTGCCCCCAAGGTGTGTCTGTGTGGGCGGAGCTGCTATGACACAGGGTGCACAGGTCGCTGTCCTAGCTCTTCGAGAAGACACAGGAATTCCTCGCCGAGCCTCCCAGGCTGGCCTCCAGAGAGGCTGCCACAGCCCCGCTCCCCGCAGCTTCCAGTCCTGCGTTCCTCCTCCTTCCCCCCAGGATCCCGCACTCGGGAGACGCTGCCCAGCCTGCGCCGCTGTCCGTCTTTTCGCGGCTCCCCAGCGCATGCGCAGCCTCAGCGCGGCTTCGCCGGCCTGTGCGCCCGTGTTCCAGTGTGTCCACCCCTTCCTCCGCAGGCCACGCGCAGAGCTTCTCCGGAGCTCGAGCCTGGCCTCTGCGGGCTCTGCCAGGTTCAGGCTGCACAGACTGCAGGACTGGGAAAGCCGCAGCAAAGGGAGTGCCGGCTTGCTGGTGCTGAACGCAGTGAAGCAGCCCCCAAAATGTAGTCCTGTCTCCTCAGCCGCCGGAGCTGGCGCCGTGTGACCGGGAGGCGTCCGGGGTGGTGGATAAGTGTGTCCACGCAAGGGGGTTCTGGGGGTTTGGGGCGGCGTGTGCTCCAGAGGGACAGGACTGGGTGGAGCTTTCCCCGTGCTGCCGCATCACCGCCTGTGCTCCTCGCGGCCTTCGCGGGGGCGCTCTTCCCCTCCCTGCCCGTTCCCGTCCTGTGCGCACGGTGGAGCAGGGCGCCTTCGGAGAGGAGCCGCGCCACGCAGGGGCGTGCAGGACCCTAAGTGTGGGCCCGAAGCTAGCAGAGCAACGTCAGAGGCTTGGGACGTGGAAAGCTACAGAGCCCAGAAAAAGGTCAGCAGCAGAGAGGTGGGTGAGCGGAGCAGGCAGGGTGCTTGGGCGGGGCTCCTGGCCGGCGGGCCGGTCCGTCGTACTTCCGGGCAGGAGCCCCGAAGAGGCCCAGAGGCCGGCGCTGGGCCGCGGGGCGGGGTCACGTTGCTGCAGCCCTGCTGTGAGCCCAGAGCTGCTTTCGGGAAGCCTGTTTACACTGCTGGGTGTGCCAAAGGTCAGGTGGTAACTGGGGGGGCTGCGGGTGCGAGAGCTTCCGGCAGTTTATCAAATCGGAAGACCCAGAGGGAGGAAGATCCCCAGGGAAAGCCTCCTGTCGGCGGCGCGCAGAGAGCGCTGCCCCTCAGTGCGTGGGGCTGGCGCCCCCCAGGCCCGGAGCCAGCGGCAGCTGCCCGGCCACGGCGTCGTGATGGGCCGCGCCTCTCCCAGGAGCTGACTGTGCCGCCTGGCGCATCACTGGGCCTTGGGAAGCAGAGCGGGCGGTGTGCACCGGCTGGTAACCCGAGAGGGACAGCAGCTGGCCGTCCCTGCCCGTCCCGCAGGCCGGCGTGTCCCAGACAGGGCGCGTGGGCGGGAAGGCAGACCCGCGGTCGCCTGTGAGGCGCCCAGGGCAGCTCCCCTCCCCCGTCTCTGCGTCCCGCGCTGCCTGCCTGTGCCCCTCGCCTTGCTGGCTTTGGAAGAGGCTCCTGCGCGGGAAGATGCCGTTCACCGGCTTTGAGCTGTGGCCACCAGTGGGTCTAAGAATAGCGCCGCCACCTCCGGGGGCTGGACGAGGCCGCCGACTGACCGTACAAGGCAGGCAGCCACCCCGCCCCGCCGCGCCCGCCCCCCCCCCGCCCCCCCCTGCTCAGCTGCTGATCGCATTCCCCGGGGCGGCACGGTGTGTGGGCGGCACCCTGAGGGCCCAGCTTCTAAATTTACGCGTCTTGGCAGGATTCCTCTGCACACGCTGTGTTCTCAGCAGTCAGAGCCGCGCTGAGCCCCAGGGTTTGTGTCTTGGGCATCGCGGAGCGACCCGCAGGCCGCCCCAGAGGCCGCACCGCACCCCCGGGCACTGCAGGGCACGGGAGAGTCTGAGCGAGGGCCGGGGTCCGGCCTGGGCCTGCCCTGCCACCCCGCTCCCACCCCTCCTCGGTCGCCCCTGCGCTGCTGCCGCAGGAGTCTCGGCCAGGTTCCCAGCGCAGCCCTGGGAGGAAGGGGTGGGCTCTGTTCGGCTCTGTCTTGTGGTGCTGGGATCGAGCCCAGGGCCTTCCCACTGAGCTGCTGGCCCGTCCCCGCTGTGGTCTGTTACTGTAAAGACAGGATCGATCTCACAGGTCTGCAGGCTGCGCTCGAACCTGCCGTTCTCCTGCCTCAGCCTCCCCGTGTGTTTTGAAACTCTGCCTCCTGGAATACTATCAGATTTGCAGGGAGGCGACACAACCGAAGAATCCCCGGCCCATCACGATGCCTGGGCCGGGCAGCTGCCGCTGGCTCCGGGCCGGGGGGCCGTCAGCCCCACACAGCCCCACACGGTGCTGCTTGAAGACCTGCATCTGGCCGAGGCCCCTCCCCGAACGGCCCCGCTGCAGCACTTCTCCCTCCGGGCGGGAGACGCCCCCGCCAGCCCTGCCCTGCTGCGCCCTGGCACTGAGACGCCCAGCTCGGCCCTTCAGTGTGCTAGTTCGCTCCGTCCCGTGTTCCCAGCCGACGGCGCGGCCGGCCACCTCCCGCCTCCTAGGGCAACGTCTCTCACTGACGGGCGGCCAGGGCGGCCGGGCGGAGAGCTTGGCCGGGAAAAGCAGGCTCAGCCGCTGGGCGCGGCGGCACGTACCTGGGTCCCAGCCCCTCGGGAGGCTGAGGCAAGAGGGTCACGAGTGCCTGAGCAGGTGGACAGCTTAGCATCTCAGCAAGCCACTGTTTTAAAGTACAAGTAAAAAGAGCCAGGGTGGAGCCCGGAGGGAAGGGCCTGTGTGCCACGCAGCCCTGGGGCAGGGAGCAGCCTTGAGACCCTGTCAAAGCCCCCCAGCGGAGAATTCCGCTTTCTCCTAGAAGTACCGATGCTTTGTCTTGTGTCTTAACTCATGTCTGGCTGAGAAGGACTCTGTTTTCTAGACCCGGGCTGTTGGGTTCAGCCGGGAGTCTCGGCTGAGGAAGCTCCTCGCTTTGTGAAGAGCTGCGCTCGGGCTATGCTCACCCCTCGGAGCAGGGACAGCCGGCCAGAGCCGCCCGGGGCACAGGCCGCGAGCCCGAGACACTTCGGCCATGCTGACGCTGTCTCTGCCCTCCTCTAGCAGATGAGCAGCCACCCCTGTCCGGCTCCGTGGGGCTGTCCCCCGTGTCTGTCTGTCTGTGTCTAAGCGAGCAGTCACGTTCCTCCTGGGCGGCAGGCGGACCTCACACCGCTGCCTCCTTTTCTCCCCGTCCCCTCCGCCCTGGTCTCGGACCCGTTCCTTCCCTTCGACAAAAGTTGTGTGATGCCTGGAGAGAGGCACACGGGACCGCGGAGCACAGGAAGACGGCTCGGGGATGCTGCCTCTGGCGGGGGCAGCCGGGGCCGTGCGAGGGGCCAGGAGGGGCAGGAGGCCGCGGGCGCTGGGGCCCAGGGCGCCGGGAGCGAGGTCCTCCTGGGCAGAGGGACACGCCTGGCAGAGGCCGCCGTGACGGTGGCTGCAGGCTGACAGAGAAGTGACCATGAAGGGGACACACGGGGAGGTTGCTGGGGCCACAGCCCGGACCTGCGCCCGCCGGTGTGCAGAGCCCGGGCCGCTGCGGAGGAGCTCACCGGGGCCCACCGCGGGCTGCCCAGAGCACCGAAGCGTCGGGAGTATGTCAGGACGCGTAGTTAAGGATGAAAGGATCAGGTGAGTTCACTGTTTTGAAGTAAGCAAAATTAGTTCGTCTGCTTGGTGAAGCTCGGCATCATTTTTAGAATCTTGATTTTTCAGGCTAGCTGGGTGGCGCCACTAGAAATACACAGCACAGGCGACCGAGCTGACACCGGCGAGGGCGGGAGGTGCTGTTACTGCAGGGGTTTCCTGGGGAACTGGGGTGTCCTGGGACACACAGGTCTCTTCTCCCTCTCTGCTTCTTCCTCCTCCTCCCTTCTCCGTTCCTCCTCCTCCCCTCCTCTCCTCCTTTCTTCTTGTGTTGAGGATTGAACCCAGGGTCTTCACTCTGAGCCACCCCCGTCTCCATGCTGAGACAGGGTCCTGCCGAGTTGCCCAGGCGGCCTCCAACTCGCAGCTCTCCTGCCTCAGCCTCCCAGAGCGCAGCGGTGCCGGGCTCATGCCACTGCTGTGTCCGGCTTCAGCAAGTGGGAGACTGTAGCGCGTGGTGCCGCTGCCCGCCTCACCCTTGGCAGTGAGCTCACAGACCCGCGAAAGCCCCAGAGACCCAGCCGCGTGGTTCTGGGCACTTGAGCCGCTCGGTGTGGACTTTTATCCTCTCCAGACAGGTCGCTGTGGGAGTTCGTCGCCGCCGGTGCGCCACGGTGCCGCGGGACACGGGGCGGGGTCCGGCTGTGCGCGTGAGGCTGTGACTGGGCGGGAGGGGCCCGGTGTGGCCCTCCACCCATGCTCCGCTCGGGGGTCCAGAGGGGCCCGCGGCTTCCTCCGTTTGTCTCTGGAACCTGAATGTTCCGTGGGCCGCACTGAATCAATTCTCCCACAACACTGGGGAGGCGGGTAGAGCCCTCGTGACCCCACCACTGTCTGGGCATCGGGCAGGGGCGCCCGTGCCCAGGTCCTGGACTGCGAAGGACAGCACCGGGGACCTGCGGGCTGGGAGTGGAGGGAGCCACACCTGCCCCAGCGGTGAACTCACGCTGCAAAACGCGTCACGCGCCCGGTGGAGGCTGCAGCCAGAGCACTTCAGCTGGGCTTTTCCGCTGGGCCTGGTAGTGATGCCTTAAATCCCAGCATTCTGGGAGGCAGAGGCAGGAGGATCGTGAATTTAAGGCTAGTCTGGAGGAGTAAGGCCCTGTCTCAGAACAACACAGAACATCAGGGTGGGTGGCACACACCTATAATCCCAGCACTCTGGGAGGCTGAGGCGGGAGGACCGTGCGTTCAAGCCCAGGCCGAGCAGCTTAGTGATGTAGGAGACTCCGGGTCAGAATGAAAGTGGGCTGGGGATCCAGCTCAGCGCCGAGGCCCTGGGTTCAGTACCCTGTGTGGGGAATGCTTTGCCAGAGGACTTGGGGGAAGCCTGGGGCAAGGGGCATGAGAAGGGGCAGCAGAGGGAGGTGGGCAACTCCTGCACGCCCTGCAGAGCCCTCGGAGCCTGTGCTGCAGGACGGGATGCAGCACGCGCCTCCCGCCGGCCAGGCAGGGAGCAGGCCCGGCGCGAGCCCCTCGGCTGTGGAGCCGCACGGGGTTCCAGCCCAGCGTCACCGTGGACACAGGGATTAGGGCCTCCGGGGACGGCAGGGGTCCCGCGAGGCGATTCTCCTCCATGCCCAGCTGCGTTACAGTGACGAGCTTCACCTTCCGTCACCCTCAGAGCGCTGTGCCCAACCATGACAGCGGGTTCTTTCTTTTGGATTTTTTTTTTTGAGACAGGGTCTCGCTTTGTAGTTCAGGCTGGCCCTGAGCTCACAGTGTAGCCCAGGCAAGCCTCGAACTCAGCAATCCTCCTGCCTCTGCCTCCCGGGTGCTGGGATGACAGGCGTGAGCCACCACGCCCGGCACTGTGGTGTGTGGTATTGATGGCTGGTGGGCCTGAGTCTCCACGCCCAGCGTTCTGTGTGGTTACCGGGATCAACTCAGGGCCTTGTGCTTGCGAGGCAGGCACCGGAAACACTGAGCTAAATCTCCGGCCCCTTCTTTTGGATTTTTGAGAGAGGGTCTCCCTGTATAGCCCAGGCTGGCCTCCAATTTAAGACAGCCTTCCCGCCTCAGCCGCCTGGGTGTTGGGATCATGGGGCTGTGACCCTGTGCCTGGCAGAGAAACCACTCCCATGTGTGCAGGCACCTGGCAGGAGGCTTCGTGGGCTCTGCTGTCTCATTCTCACCTGTCCACAGTTTATCTTAGCGCCTGTGATTGTTGCGTTTAGCAGTGTCAGGCAGCACGTCCCAGGCACGCGTGGCGAATCCGAGCTCCGCCCCTCTCCTCAGCTCTCAGCAGCCCCCTGCCCCGCTCCTGTGCCTGGACTGTCTGAGCCCTCACAAAAGTAGAATCTGGGCCACGCTCTTTTGAGCTTCGCCCATCTCACTCGGCTCAGCTTATGCTGCCTCATCACATTCGGCGCAAATTCCCTTTTGAAGGCTGAGTAATATTCCACTATCGGCCCCACATACTGTCAATCCACGCATCCTTGGTGGATGGTAATTTGTGGATGTTGGGAACAACACAGCAGTGAAAGTGAGTGTGAATACTTCTTTGAAATCCTGGTTTCTCTGGCTTTGAATAAGTTTCTGGAAGTGACTTTCCTTTCTGATTTTACTCCACTTCTGCGGAACCTCTCTGCTCTTTTCTGCAGTGGCCGCTCGATTTTCCATCCCGCCAGCAGCGTCGGCCTCCCGCTCTCAGCCCTCCCCGCACTCGTCCGTGTCCGCGCTGGCGGCTGTGCGGTCCCGTCCCTGTGGCTGCGTGGGTCTGCGCCGCCCCTGGCGTGTGGCGGAGGACCCCATCCTCCCTCGATGGGGAGACGTCTTGCCCCGTCCTGTCAGTGCTGGGCCGGAGCCGCACCGGAAGCGGGTGGAGGGCCCCGTGGGGAGGGTTTGCTACTCTCCCTGCAGCTGCTGCCTGCATCGTGACTGTTCAGAGGTCGCCCGGGGCTGCGGGTGAGCCAGGTTTGGTTCTCGGCAGAGGAGGCCGCCGGCTGCCTCTCAGGGACCAGCCCGAGGCCACCAGGGACACACGGGCAGTTCAGGAGGGTGCGTCTCCAGGGCCAGGCGTCTCCTGCACACCGTCCTGAGCCGGGACCGAGCCATCAGGGCAGAGCAGAACGGGGCCGCGGGGCCTGGCTGTGAATCCAGCCCACGGTGTGCTCAGGCCCGCGGGCCGCCGGGGTGGGCGGGCGCTCAGTCGCCCTCAGCCACCCGGGCAGCGATGACGATGGAGGTTTCTGGGTTCCCTCCCTCCCTCGCCTCCTTCTTTCCTCCCTTTCTTCCTCTTTTGTTTCCTCCCTCCCTCCCTTCCTTCTTGCACGAGAGACTGAACCCACAAAACTTCCCTTTGTTTTTCTGAGATAGTCTTGCAAAATCCCCATGGTTCTCAGGCTGGGCTCAAACTTGTGAGCCTCCTGCCTCAGCCTCCCCGAGGCCTGGGGCCGCCGCCTACCCGCCTCTCAGCTCCTTGGCTCCATGGTCTCCCAGCAGCGGCTTCATCCAGGGCGGAGCACCCGTCCGGTGAGGCCAGCCGTGCTCGGTGTCCGTCCTCCAGCCCGGCTGCCTGGCGCTGACGGATCACGGGAGACAGACGCCCTTTCTGCAGCGCCGGGGTTGAAGCCAGGGCCTGGCGCGGGCTGCACGAGAGCCACATCCCCGACGCTTCTCATTTCAGGTTGAGACAGAGTCTCACTAAATGGCCTGGGCTGGGTGGACGTGGAGCTCTTCCTGCCTCAGCCTCGTGTGTAGCATCTCAGCTGCCTCTTGACTGAGAAATCCCCACTAGAGAGCTAGTGGCACTGGGCATCAATTTTTAAATGGGAGTGATCACACTCATTGCCACTCTTGATGCCTCCTCTGACCTCTGACCTCTGACCTCTGACCTCTGCTGTGATTGTCGGTGCCGCCCAGACCTACATGGGGGCCTCGCTCACGGGTTGGACGTGCAGCTGCCGCACTGGGGTCTGGGGCTCAGGGATCCATGGCGCCTGCCCCCGCCGGCAGCTCGCAGTGCCGTGTGCTGCCCCGTGCCGTCCCCGGGGACCCGGTGTCGCTCTGTGGCCCTAACTGCATCCTGGGGAGGCTTGTGGTCACAGTGAGGTCACGTACCCGGGGCCTCTAGCGGGTGTCCCTGTTGCTGTGGGGCAGTGGGTCGGAAGCACTAGAGGAGGAAGACGGCCGGGGCGCGCCTGCGCTTCCACAGTGAGCGGGCCACAAGGGCTGCCCGGCCCGTGTCCCCCAGCGCTGCCTGAGGTCAGGACGGCCGTCGCGTTAGATGGTGTTTTTGTTTGTTTGTTTGTTTTGTTTTTGTTTTTTTGAGACAGGGTCTCGCTTTGTAGTTCAGGCTGGCTCTGAGCTCACTATGGAGCCCAGGCAAGCCTCGAACTCAGCAATCCTCCTGCCTCTGCCTCCCGAGTGCTGGGATGACAGGCGTGAGCCACCACGCCTGGCTAGATGGTGTTTTTAGTGCCACGTCGGGGATGGGACACTTCGCGCAGGATGACGCTGGGGCTCCCAGGGAGTGGGCTTCGCCCCTGCCCGCTGGTCGCTGTCCGGTCTGAAGGGCCCGGGCAGGGCTCTGGGTCTCACTGTGTCCTTGGGGCGATCCCACGTGACCCTGCAGGGCAGCACAGTGGCATAGCTGCATGGAAGGAGGAGCCCGGGGCAGGGCACGCTGCCGGGGCTGGTCCCGCAGGACCTGTCACCAGCGGCCGGCTGGCCTGTTGTCCCGCTGAGGCCAGCCACAGTGCTGACCCGAACAGTGAAAATATCTGGGGCTGTGGGGACAGAAGGGACTGAGAACCTGCACCAGGTTGGTGTCGTTACAAAGTAGACAGTTTGAAAAAAAAAAACTAAAAAGTTTGAAAAATCTGAGACAGGATCTCCCCGAGTTGCCAAGTTCCCTGGGCTGGAGCTTCGATCCTCCTGCCTCAGCCTCCAAGCATGGGGTGTCAGCCCGGTGCCACCAAACCAGCCCTGTGGAATGGCGCTTAAGGAGCAAGGCGAGGGTTGATGTCGTGCTTTTCCTGCCGCCTGCGCTGAGCGGCACTGCCCCAGGTTCTGTGGCCGACACCATCAGATTTCATAGAACCCACCTGGCTTTGACCCTTCTGAGTTCACCACGGACCCTTCGGGACTTTGCCGTGATGTCAGGTCATGTGCGGTCGGCTGGCAGCCACAGGAGCGCACGGTTGGCATCAGGACCCCGAGGGCGCAGATGCTGATGGGGGGAAGAGCCCACAACCCCAGGCTTACTCTGCACGCTGCCTCCCGATGGCGACGGCCCAGTTGCTTTATCTGAATACAGATGTTCCTTTCCTTGGGCTCTAGCCCACAGACCCAGGTCGGAACAAAGTAGCTCTGGGCTGGCCGGAGGGCAGAAAGCCTTCCTCCTGGGCCCTGGGGTCTGTCCGGGCCTCCTCCTCTGGGCTCCTCCCCGCGAAGGCGTGGTGAGCCCATGAGAAAGGGCTGGAGGACCTAGTAAACAAAATAAAAAGCAATTGCTGGCCGGAGGGTTAGCTCAGTGGTTCCGGCGCCTGCCTCACAAGCGCAAGGACCTGAGTTCGATCCCCGGTTACCACATATAATGCTGGGCGTGGTGGCTCACACCTGTAATCCCAGCACTCGGGAGGATTGCTGAGTTCGCGGCGGCTTGCCTGGGCACCATAGTGAGCTCAGGGCCAGCCTGAACTACAAAGCGAGACCCTGTCTCCAAAAAGCAAAAAAAAAAAAAAAAAAAAAAAAGCAATTGCAAATTTGGTTCGTAAGTTCAGCTTTTTTTACAGTACTGAGTTAAAGTTCTAAATTGTCGTACACGTTTGGTGCCCATATAGAAAAGGAAATGGTTTATTATTTTTATAATTAACTTGCCCACATATAAGATAGCCGTCACCAAACTGAAGTTATTTGACAGCATGTATCGCTAGTTGCTTGAAATGTCAAAAGTTGTCTCGCTTTTGAGTTAATATTGCTAAAAGCATCGTAGGAAGCCAAGAAGCCTGCTGAGGCGATAGATAACTTCCTGTGAAGGGATTCAGGGCCGTGAGCTCGCGTGGACCGACCGTCTCTGATTCTCGATTTTGCCGGAGACGGATTTTCCCATGAGGCTGCAGTCGCGGCGTAGCTGTCTCGTGGAATGTGTTTCACGGTTTCCACTTCCCCACGTGAAAACTGTGCCTGGCCACACTGACAGTCCCTGAGGAAGACTTGCAGCTCGTGACCGTGAGCAGAGCAGGGCGGAGGGAAGGACAGGCCCACCCCACCCCCCGCCTTGCCCTGGCACGTTTGTGTCTGGTGACAGCCAGCGTGCCAGGGTGGGGCTCTGTGGTGGCCCTGGGCAGTGGCGCCGGGTCCCCTCCTCTCCGCAGCGTGCGTACGTTGTGGTCTTTGGATGGAGATAAGTCTTGTCCCGGGTCCACGAGCCTCATCTTTGAGAGCAGAGGTTAGGCCTGCTGCCGCCCGGTGACTCTGTCCCGTCCCCCGGGACTGCCCGCTGGCCCCCGCCCGTCCCTCTGCTCTGCCCTCTGTGTGTGCCCCCTGAGCTTCCCGCCGGGTCCTCGAAGAGGCAGGGTCTGGGTACAGATGCGTCGGAAACCGACGGGCAGCGGGAGGGACACAGGCGGTCAGGGGAGCAGGAGCCGCCAAGAGGGTGAGGAGCGGCCCGGCTCCGCGGCAGGGGTGTCCCCAGGGCCCTCTGTCAGGTCTCTGCCCTCAGAGGGCGCCACGTGGTCCCCTCCGGAGGCTGGGGGGGGGGTGCTGGCCTCGGGCTCCTCGCAGGCCCTGTGACGCCGGTGCTCGCCTGGGGCGTGGCGCGTTGTCAGCGGGCTCAGCTCTGCGCTGCACCGGCCCGCCCCGCACATGCCTTTCCACGTAGCACGCCTGTCCCGCCCGCCCACGCCTGCCGTGTTTCCGTGTCCCCAGTTTAAGGCGCAGTTGAGAGACATCTGGCTCTTACTGCTCCCTTTATTGTCCTGTGTTTTGTTTTGAACTTGGCCCCTCCTGGCAACTGCGCTGGCCCCGGCCTCCCGCGGGCGCTGTGCCCACGCCAGCTCCTGGCCTGAGTCTCGTCTCTTCCCTCGCAGGACCCGGCGCTGGCGGCCCCGGGGAGCCCAGTGCCCGCGGAGCTCCCGCCAGGCTCCCGCCCCTCACCCGACCGGGGCAGCGCGCCTGCGCCTAGCACCTTGCTGCAGGAACCTGTAAAATGTTCCGCGATTGCCAGAGACACGTCCAGTGACATTGGGGCTGTGTCGCGGAGGGCAGTGGCTCCCACAGGACCGGTCTGTCTGGTTCCGTCTCCCAGCCCTGCTGTCACCCACCACACTCGCAGCCCCACAGCCACGCCCTGGCCTCGGTCCTCGGGGCCTGAGGCCCCTGCCATACTGGCTCCTGTGCCAGCAACCGCCTTCCCTTCCGTGTCACGGCGTCGGCCCGGCGGGCGTGTCAGGGTTCCCTTACCCTCAGCTCCGACGCGCCTGTGGGGCCAGGCTCCCTCCGGGCAGCACTGGCAAAAGGAGTCACCAGCAGACCAGGAGGACAGTTTATTCAGATCGGGACATGCTGCCAGGGGCTGCAGTGGGCGATTTCCAAGGAGTCCGCTGTGCCCTGTTCTGCCCCCAGGGTGTGGCCTCCCAGAGGGCAGATCTGACGGCACCACACGTGTGATCCAGGGTGCCCCATGTGAGTCGGACACATGCGTGGGTCTCAGTCAGTGTGGCCCCCAACACAAGGTGGAGCCCAAACACAAGCGCACGACCCAGGGGTGGCGATGGGGACCCCGGGGCTGCTGGCTCACTCTGCCGGGAAGCTTGCTTGGTCGGATCCAGACTGCACGCAGCTTGGTGAGAAGGGGCACGTGCCGTGTTGCGGGGCTGCATGTGCCCGTGTCCCGAGCTGCTGCCAGTGTGGCAGGCACAGGGCTGGGATTCGGGTCCTGCAGCTGCAGCAGCCGGGCTGGGGGGCCTCCAGGGCAGGCGGTGCCATGGGTGGGGAGACGCTCGCTGCGACAGCCCCGCGTGTGAGCCTTGGCGTGGTGCCAGGGTTTTATCACGGGCGCACACGTGGGACTTGCTCCGTGTCTGCTCTTCTGCGCTTCCTGGTCCTCCTGAGAGTCCAGTCTGTGCTCCACGCAGGGTGGGGAGTGCACCAGTGGAATGATGGCGCGTGCCGGGAAGCCTGGCTCTGCCCTGGCTTGAGAGACTTGGGCTTTTACGCACAGACAGCAGGAGGCCTGGGCCGAGGGGCCAGAACCCCAGGTCAGCAGCACCGGCCGGTCAGGGCCTCTCTGGGCAGTCGGGCTGGTGGCAGCCGTCCTGGGCCTCAGCTGTCCCCATCATCAGTGCGGCGGAGAAAGGTCGCTTACAAGGGCAGGTCACACGTCCCCTGAGTGCTGAGGCCGGGGACCACAGGGAGCCACTGGGGGACACAGTGGCCACGCCTCCCACGGGGCCACCACGCCTGTGCCATGGAGACACCATCTCCCAGCAGCTTCTGGCGTTTCACTGCGTGCCGAGCCCAGGTGGTGTGGGCCTTGACGCTCCAGCGAGCTCTGAACGGGACCCACTGCCGACTGTGAGCCCCACGAGGGCCTGGAGGCTTCCGCCGTGGCCCACGCCAGGAGGCTGCTGTGGGAGCTGCGTGTGCAGCCCCGTGTGCCGGATGGCAGCCTCAGCCCGGGTGCTTCCCATGCATGTGTAGAGAGCAAAGCGCTGGATAAGGTGACACGGACTCATTTAAAGGTCCGGATTTGGAGGGAGCCACGTGGGCACCAACCGCAGCTGCCACGGCTGAGCCACAGGGTCTGCTGTGCAGCGCTTGCACCGGAAACCCTCAGCCTTCCACGCTGGAGCAGGAATGGAAGAGCCTCTGGCGGCGTGGGGAGGAGGCGGCTCTGTGCTGGCCACTCCCGGCCACTGTCCGACCCAGCAGCGCTGGCGGTGCCCCTGAGGGGAGCTTTGGCTCCAGGCTGGCGTCACGATGCACACGGTCAGCGTGGCTGCCCACCCAGCTGACAAGCACCTGCCTCTCGGAGCCGCACTCGTGAGCCTGGGACTCTGTCCTCGCGGTGGGAAGCTGATGTCCACGGGCGACGTCCTGTGCCCACCACTGCCGGCCATGCCTAGGGCGCGTGCTAGGATGGCTTTGTGCCCGGGTGCCCCGTCCGGCCAGGCCTGTGACCTCTGGGGAGGGTGAGCTCCTCTCACGTGGACGGCACGGCACGAGGGCAGGGCGGTGTCCCTCACGGCTCAGGTCCGCACGATGCCACGGCACAGGGTGCTGCTCAGCCCTCACAGCGGCCGCCTGAGAGACGCCTCCCCGCGGCCCTCGTGCGCACCCTGCGTGGCACTCGCTGGGCTGCGGTGGCCTCGGAGCCGCTCACGCTCTCCGGCCGGCCGCTGGCTGCTGGGGTCTGGAGGCCGGGACGCCGATCCTGAAGGTCGGCGGTGGCTGGGTGAAAGGAAGACAAGAAGCCAGCTTCGCGGAGGACGGAGGGAGAGCGGGAAAGCCGACTCTGGCCGGAGTGGACGAGGGAGCAACTTGGGAACCTTGGCGGTGGCTCGGGGACCCGCTGCTGAGGCCCCCGGGAGGTCGCTCCGGCCTCCCAGTCTGCGGCTCTTCAGCCTCCGATTTTGTGCATTCGCCCCCCTCCCAGAGGAGCCTCTGGGCTGCGTGGCCTGTCCCGGCCCCCGGGGCGACGCGCTCCCCCTCCCGCTCCACGATCTGGCCTGGTGTGTCGCTGACCCGGACGTGGAACGGAACCGCCCAGGACAGAGAGGAGGAACAGAACCCTGCGAGCCTGCAGAGCCGGTACAAAAGCAGGTTTGGGGTGGCAGATGCTCCCTGCCGTAGAAGGAGACGGACCCGGGGGAGCTGCAGCAGCCCGCGTGGGCTTCGCGCTGGGGGGATCCGCTCCGCTCACTCCTCGAGCGCCAGCCGTTTCCCGAGACGGCGGCTGTGAATCTCCCCTAGTTACAGTTTTACTGGAGAAGTTTCTAAAGATGTGAGGGAAAAAATTGAACAGCTTCCTCCTTTAACGCCTGGCCCAATCACTAGGCAGCATTTTTGTGTTTATGATCACAGGTGTGTCTCAAGCTTCTATTAATTCTGCTGAAACACTACTTCCCTACTTCTGTTAGATTTTTAGCTTCTGGAGTTTAGACACCTACAGAGACTGTGAGGGCGGACCGTGAGAATGGACGAGGGACGTGTCACAGGCCGTCTGGGGAGCGGGATATGGCTTCTGTCTGCAGTCTCCCTTGCCAGGCAGACTGTGGAAACTAGGATGTCTGGTCCCAGGCCAGGCCACGGAGACCTCGGTCTTCCTGCCTCCTGCTGCGGAGCGGGGTGTGAAGAGCCCTGGCCCGTGTCCTCCGGAGCCTGGGGAAGGAGGCCCCGAGTGGCTGCAGAGCGGCCAGGACGGCTCGGCGCCATCAAAGTCAGGGGACGGTTTTGACAGGGATTCCTAGTGATGTGTCTTTTACCATAATATATTTTTTAAATGGAAAAAATCATGGTGGTTTTTTTATCATATCTCATAGTCCTTTTATTCCAAGTAGAATATTTAGATGTTTAAGCTGGTTTTCTTCATTACAGTTAACGTGTAGCTTTTTTCCTTTAGTTTTTAAATTCTTGGCATGATAAAAGAACCATGAAACATTTTCTAAATGCTACAAGAATATTTAGTCTTTGCTACTTAAAAATAAAGCACACATGCATACCCAGTGCCATCAAGCCCCTCTCACCAGGGCTCCATTTGCAGACCTTTGCTATGCTGAAAATTAAGTATCTTGTTAATGTATTACTGATGCAAAAGTAGTTTTCTTCTAAAAGTGTAAGTTCCTTTGTCGGCGAGGTCTACCTCTTTTCTAACAGACTGTTAGCTTCCAGAGACCTGTGCTGTGTGGTCGCAGACCCTGAGGAAATGTCCTCTGGGCAGAAAGTCCCAGATGGCCCCACTCAATACCAGGGCCCCCACCCACCCCGGAACCACAAGCCCTAGCCCTTCTGTGACACGACACGGTGTCTGCACGGGACCCATGCGATCCTCCTGTGTTGCCCACATCACGTCTGGAGGACCTTCAGAACCGACGACCCCATGCGTGCTGTGTGTGTTACACAACCGTACTAGGGATTGAAATCAGGGCCTTTCCACTGAGCCACATCCTCAGCCTTTTTTATTTTTGCATTTTGAGTTTAGAGATAGGTTCCCTCTTAAGTTGCTGACTTGAGACTGGAACTTGCCATCCTCCTGCCTCAGCCTCCTGAAGTACAGGAATCACAGGCACGAGCTGCTAGTGTCCTGCTGGCTTCTCCTTTCCAATGCTGGGGCCACAGATTGCTGGGAAGTTGGCCCAGACGCGTTGTGTGCTCGCATCCGCCCTCTGGTGGTCGCCTCGTGCGGTTTGGTAAACTGGTAGTTAGACCATTGGCGGAGCCCCCAGGCTCCCCTTTCCAGCCTAGCCTGTGCCCAGTCTTTCCCGGCAGCAGAGGATCCTGTGCTTCGTGCCTTTCCGTTCCATACTGAGAACTGAACCCAGGGCCTTTATGCTAAGCTGTGTCCCCAGCTTTTAAGTTTTCTTTTTGGAGTCAGGGGCCTTTTATCAAGTTGCCCAGGCTAGACAAGAACTGGCCAGTCTCCTGCCTCAGCCTCCCAGAGTGCTGGGGTGACAGGCGTGTGTTGCCATGCCCAGCTGTTTATCTTTTCAGTGCTGGCATGCCTCCGTGAGAAGATGAGCGCCATCTCCGGGCAGGGTGTCAGGCCAGGGTGGGCCTGCAGACCCCGGGGCTGGGCCTGGGGGCGCACGGGGGCATGCAGGGCACGAATGGTGGCTGCACAGGGCCCTCTCTTCCTCAGGGCCCGCGGGATGTGTAGTCCACTCATGACAAAACATCCCACACCTTAACACACCTTCCCTGAGGCCCCACCTGAGCACGCTTTGCCCCCTCGTGCCAAGTGCTGTCTGCAGGTCCTCTGGATGCATTGGGTGAGGTTCTCTCCGGGCCCTGGCATGTCCTCGTTTCTGGTGTGTAAAGCACAGAGCGAGAGCTGCAGGATGTCTTTGCTGCGCTGGGTGCAGCACGCCGTGTCGCAGTGTCACAGTGTTTCCTGCGCCGCCGGGCGGCTACACGCTGGGCGAGAGGGTGACCTGTGCCCTCCTCTCAGTGAAGTTGTCCTGGAAAACAGTCATATTCACTCCGGTATGTGTTTCTCCCGTGCCACGGTGCGATCATGGCAGAGACCCTGTGACGCCCAGAGCCTGAGATATTTACCGGCTGGCCATTTATGCCAAATGCTCACTGACCCCTCCCCCTCCCTGACCTAGAAAGTTTGCCCCTCCCAGCGGGCCCTGCCTCGGGGTTGGGACGGGGCAGGAACCACAGCGTAGCATCTCTCTCCCGGCCGTGGCTTGAGTGACCCCAAGAGTGTGCGCAGCAGGCACAGAACCCGGAAGTGGGGCGCACTGAGCAGTTGCTGCTTCTGGCTTCGGTCTGGTGCGTTGGGTCATGAGTTCATGCCTCGAGCATCTTCCTGGCGCTGGGAGATGGCAGCTGGCTCTTGGGAGCCGTCGTGAGCAGCTCAGGGGGCCCAGGGCCTGGCGGGGAGCTGCTCCCTTCACTCGGGAGTCTTTGGAAGAAGGGTTTCCAGACCAGCCAGTCCCCAGGGAAGCAGGAGAAGACTGGAGATGGGCGGCCTGCCGGCCAGTCACCCACAGGCCACTCACTGCTGTGTGCCCCTCGCGAGCGCCCGGCAATCCTGCTTCCGTCCCGGGCGCAGAACAGTGCCGGGTGGTGGAGCGGCCGGGATGACAGCCATCGGTCCCTGGGCTGGACTTCGCCTGGCAGCAGGTCCCAGCTGCGGCACGGGGAGCCTGAGCTCCGGGCTCAGATCCCACGCACCTCTCTGGTCGCGGGCAGGTGCCGGGTTTGTACGCAGCGCCAGCAGCATGGGAAAGCCCCACTGTCGTGCCGTTCTCCTGAGGCACAGCTTCCGTTTTCACTCCCAGTGCGGAGGTTCGTGAGACAGAGGCGGCTCATCGAACACCCTCCTTGAAAGCATTCTTTGCCTTTTCTACTGGACGCAGATCACGTGGCCCATGGCTTCCTCCGGAGAACACAGGACAGTACCGCCGGGAGCGCTGCTGGCACTGCCCGGTGCTGGAGGCAGAGCGCGCAGCCCTGGGGCGCGGGGTGGCCAGCACCTCCTGTCCTGCTCTGTTCCGTGACACACAGAACCGCTCGGGCGGAGGTTCAGCCCAGTGGAACGCTGCAGACCCCGGCTCCGTCCCAGGCCTGACACACGGCCCGTGAGGCTCGCACCGGATGCCGTCGCTGCACCATTGGCAGAGCCCCACAGCAAAAGCACTGTTCTCTCCCCCGCCCCGCTTTGTTCCTGTGTATTTGCAACAGGGACAAACAAGACCTCACAGGTCACGCCTCGTCCTTCCGACTGCCCAGGGCCGCGGCTCGGCGGGACTTCATTCCCAACGTTCTTGTCCTTTACCGCGTGCAGTGCTCCTGCCTGGTTTCGGTGCGTCCTTAACTCCCGTCTGCAGACACATCGGAGAGAGGACGGGAGAGCCGCTTTCCTGCCTCAAAGCTCTCCGCTTTTGCTGCTAGGTCTGGTGAAGCGGGTGGAGATTAAGCTTTAACTTCCAGAGTTACAGATTTACCTCCCTGGGTGCCAAGTCCAGGCAGAGGTGGAGCCCGGTGCAGGGCCAGGTGAGCCAGGCAGCCCCTGCAGTCGGGCCCTGAGCCCCGTCCCGGGGACCCTGAGGGTAGAGCCAGCAGCCAAGAGGGGACGCAGGGTCCCGTCCCTCTGCTGCCCGGCCTCCCGTCCAGCCCCTGCTCTCCGCAGGCCTCCCCAGCGCTCCTGCTGTCCGCCGGCGCCGGGGACGCAGCGATTCCTCTAGGTCAGAACTGTTCCATTTTGAATCACATGCAAACAAGAGCCTGGTTTTCTGATTTTCAGCTCTCCCCACCCCCCATGGGTAGCACTCTGAGCCTCATTTTCCCTGTCTGTTCAGTGGGATGAGAGCTCTTGGCTGGGTGGCTGGAAGTGTCCTGGGATGTTAGTCTCTTTTTTGGAACCCAGGGCCTTCACACCAAGCTACATCCCAGAACCTTTTATTTATTTTTATTTTGAGACACTCTCTTACTAAGTTGCTACATTGCCCAGGCTGGACCTTAACTTGGAATCCTCCTGCCTCAGCCTCCCAAGCGCTGGGATTATGAGTTTCAGCGTGAGCTGCTTCCTTGGGTTTGGGGTAAAACCTGTCCGCTACCTGCACGGGGTAGAGGAACAGACAGCAGGCAGATCTCGCTGCAGCAGTCAGGGTCTGTGCTCAGTTCTCTTTCTGAAGCAAGGAACCATCTGGGTTGGGGTCTGGTGGGGCTGAGGCGCGAGCGGCCTCGGAGAGGAGGAGACGGCGACAAATGGGCCAGGCAGCACCGTGAAGGCCGTCAGGGCCCGAGAGGGTTCAGGGCCAGGGGGCCCAGGCGGCCCCTGGGAAGCTGGGCGCTGGCCCACCCCACAGGCTCAGCCATCTCTGCAGCTTCTCCTGCACTCTGTCCTGTGCTGCTCCGCAGAAAGAGACCCCTGGGTCCCCCAGAGCAGGGTGCAAGTGGGCAGGGCTGCAGGGCGCAGGCGCAGGGTGTGCTTGTGGTCAGCTTCTCCGTGGGGCAGTGCCCGGCTCCGGGGCTCACAGCTCCGCAGCCACTGTCCGCCGTGGGGTCACAGTCCGCTGTGGGGTTAGCTGGGGGTGGGGGCCAGAGTGCCAGGTCCACGGCCACCGTCGGACGCAGCAGGAGAAAGGTCTGCGCTCGGCTGGTCGGGAGCACTGAGTATCGCGGCCGGGGTGGGCTGGGCAGGCGCAGACGGGGCCAGGAGCGCCGCCTGGGGGGCTGCAGGCCTCGCACTCACTGCCGGGAAGAGCCCACCCCTGGAGAACACGCCGGGCCCCATAAAGATCTCAAGGGGCTTTGGATGGCTGAGTTCCCGCCCGGTGGACGAGGTGGGCCGGGAGGGGACAGACCTCAGAGCCTGTCCTCAGGGACACAGCCCTGTCCCTCCCCTCCCTTTGCCGGTCCTGTCCCTCCTGCCCTCTTCTCTCCTGGAGGCGTGGCCTGATGCCCACCAGGAGGGAGCAGTCAGTACCCAGACTGCATGGCGCATGCGCTCCTCCGCGTCCTGGGGCCTGGACGCCCCGCCCTCCTCCCTGGTCTTGAGTTCCCACTCCCGGCCCCGGCAGCCTGAACCCCGCCAGCCCGGCTGGGCGGCTCTGGCTTGTGGGAGACGGCAGCCAGTCCCAGGTGGATGTTCATGGCCAGGAGCAGCCACCTCGCTGTGCCCGGGGCCTGCCAGGCACCCGGCTCAGGTTTCCAGCCCAGGCTCCAGGGAGGCCCAGCCCCTATTTTGAGAAACAGGCAGGAGGTGGTGAAGTGTCATGTTTTCAGGGGAGGACCCAAGGCCCCGGCGCTCTGCAGCCGGCCCGGGGGCGTGTGTGCTGCTTCCCCCTCCCGGGCCCTCTGGCCCCGTGCCGCCATCCGCGGGAACAGCTCTCTACGTGCTGTGGGCAGTAAGAATTCTCTGCACTAACACGGTTAGGCGATCAGCTCTGAAGCAGTAAGAGTCTGGCCAGGATCTTATGTTTTATTTTTATCTATTTATTTATTTGGTGGTGCCAGGGATCGAACTTGGGCCCCTGTGATTGCGCAGCAGTCACAATGTCTCTGAGCCAAATCCCTGGCCCTATGTTTTACTTTGGTTTCAGTCTCGGGGCTGAAGCCAGGGCCTGTCCATACTGAGCGCGCACTCCTCCGGCCTCGGACGGCTATGGGTGCCGGTGTGCGCCGTGCAGGCTTGTGCGCCCGTCCTTCCTGGCAGCGGGCACAGGTCTATGGACAGGTGCAGAGAAGTCGTCAAGACGCAGACCCGGAGACGGGCGCTCCCCGGAAGGCGCTGGTGGGGTCGCTTCTGTGCACTGAGGGGTCGCGGGGTCTGGGCCAGCACAGGGCGCGAGGTTCGTTTTCCCAAGAAATTCTCGGAGCTCCCCTGATGCCATCAGTTACGGCTCAGTAGAAAGCGGGTCCTCAGGTTTCTCTGCCTTTCAGTTATTTACAAAGGTAAGTAGAACCGGAGCAGCTTATCAGGCCAAAGCCAAGGTGCGTTTCTTCAGAGACCCGTCCCAGTCGCAGCCCTGCAGGCCTTATCTTAGGGTCCCGATCCTTTTGCTGCTCTGTTCACAGTTTGCTGGAAGGAACTTAATACAGCTGTTTCTTTTATTCCCACCAAGGGAAAAACCCCACATTGTGTAGCTTGTCAAAAGCAAATCCTCTCCTTGAGGCTCCCTAGCCTTGGGGGTTGGTGTTTCTGTCCTGCGTGGGCAGGGCCGGGCCTGCTGCCCCTGCCCCTGCCCCCGGGACTTGCGAGCCAAGCGGTGTTTCGGCCGCACAGCACGAGCCGTGGCCGTCCCTCAGCCATGGTGGGGAAGCCGGGATCTCGCTGGCTGTCTCAGACTTGAGCTGGCGTGTCCGGCAGGGGCTGCTGCCTCTGTCCGTTCCCTCCTGCACTTCTGAGACCCGCCTGCCATCTCCCTGGCTCCGCATCGTGTGGCTGACTCACCCTGGTTTCCACAGTCACCTCACGTGCTCACCAGGGACCCGCGCACGGCTGCTCTGCCATTTCCATGGCGTGTGGCTAAGAGCGGCCACCAGCCCTCAGGAGATGAGAGTTCCCTGCGCCCAGGCACAGCACCTGCAGTGGGATCCGGGTGCCCCATTGTGCAGGGTGGCAGCACTTCCGGAGGATCCGGCTCTGAGCAGGAATCTTGCTGCTCAGTCTTTACTTGGGCCTGTGGCTGTCACAGAGGAGGCTGCAGGGGCTGGAGACCTCCGGTCCACCGGCTCGCACGGGCCAAGGTCCAATGGAAGTCGAGGTCACCGCTCTCCGCCTGACACCTGTGCCTCCCCAGCCAGGCACCTCTGCGGAGACTCCCTGACTGTCCTGTCACCCCTCGCGGCCCAGGAAGGGAGTGGTGGATGGGCACAGGGTGGCAGGGTGCCCGCCCAGAGTACAGACTGAGGTTCTGGTGCTGGGCAGTGCAGGACTGCTGAGATCAGAGAGGGCCAAGAACCTAACCCCGCGGGCATCAGGGACCCAGGAGCCTTTGCCTCAGGGGACGGCCCAGGAGGGCTGTTTGTGAAGGAGGCACCTCAGACAGGCTGGGACAGAGGCTTGACGGCCCGGGCAGCCTGGAGCAGGGCGCTCCTCGGACGTGGGAGGAAGAAGAGGAGGAGGAGAAGCAGGAAGAGGAAGACAGAGGAGTCGGGGTGGAAGCGGGGGTGACAGTGGAGCCCCACCTGAGATGGGGGGCTTGGTCGGAAAGAACTCTTCATGGACACCACCCACGTCTGCGGCCCAGGACCAGGCCAGCCGCAGGGGCGCGCAGAAGGCGGGCGGCGGCAGGTAGGTGTGGCCTCTAGTGAGAGGGCTACGCGCTCTGCCCTCTCCGGGCTGTGCTGGACAAGGCCGCGCTGCGCAGCGGGAGAGGGTCGGCCGGAACCCGGGCCGCAGAGGCCTGAGATGAGGGAGAGGCCAGAGCCCTCCCGCCCTGGCCTGACGCGCTCTGGAGCAGCCTGAGCGCCTGCTTGTGATGCTCCTGGGCTGGTGCGTTTGGTAGAAAGCAAATACGAGGTGAGATCCAAAAATATAGTGACTATCTGAATAAAAGTTTTTAAAAAGTCATTACAGGAAGAGACACATCGCCACGAATCTCCTCACGAGTCCTCCCCTCGCTGCGCACGCACTCGTCCCGCCGTCCTGGCCGCCTCTCCCTGCTCACTCTGCCTTGGGCGGAGCCAGAAGCCACACAGCTCTGGATCGCTGAGCAGCGCGCGTGCGGCGTCATCTCTCTGATCCGTGGTGCTCCCCGTCGTGCTCACTGTGTTTCATCCCACTTTGTTAGGACCCTCAGGAGAAAGGGCTTTGGGCCGCTGCAGAAAGCGGCCAGAATGACAGGGTACAAGCGCTCGGAGTGAGGATGAGGATTTGGGGAGGTCAGTGGCAATTTGTATTTTATCATAATGACCAAAAAAATTTTTTTATTTTTAAAATTTTAATTTAACCCTTCACTGTATATTTGATCCCACCATGTATGCCTTTCAAGCTGGAAAAGCCACAGGGTCCTGTCCCTGAAAGCCTGGTTCTAAGGGACTGTACATTTCCAGCCGCATCGCTTTGGGAGCAAAAAGAAAACTCAGGACTCTAGGGGCGCCAGGCCCTGGCCGGCGGTGACAGGGACAAAGCGCTTTGTGCAGGTTCCGTTGAGTCCTGCCGTTCCGGCCGAGAGCAGCCGCCTCGCCGCGAGCGGGGCCCCCCCCAGGGCCCGGGCACCAGAGGCGTTCCTGCCGGCTGGCGGGCGCAGCCAGGCCAACACACACCACCCGGAAGAGCCCGCTTCCTGCTGGCCGCACCCGGGCAGCCATGCCCTGGGCTCCCCGCACCTTCCAGGTCCGCGCCGTGAGCAGCGCCCTGGTCCCTGCGCAGACGGCGTGTGCTCTCCCGCCAGCGCCCGGTGCGCACCACTCTCCGGCCTGCGCCGCTCAGGTGGCAGCTCATGAATAAGTCAGGCCTGGCCGCGTCGTCCAAGGCTGCCGGTGCCCACGGGCCAGAGGCGCCGTTTCGCTCGTCAGCGGGGGACCGACGGGCCGCCCTCCCCGGCCTGGCTCATGCCGCCCACGATGTGTGCGAACAGTGCCTGCTGGTTTGGCCGTCAGTAAGTTCTCGCCTCGGATGCATTTCGTTTTGTTCATTCGGCATGTTCCTAGCCCAGGAAACGAGCACGGCTGTCTGTGAAAGGAGAGACCCTTTGCCGTAGTCTCCCCCGTGCCGCGGCTGCAGTTCCCATTGGATCCTCGGCCCAGCTCGGTCTCTGCCCTAGCCAGGCGATCCGCACCGCGGGCTCTCGCTCAACTCGCCGGAGCTGGGTAATAGCTGTGGGACCCGGCTCTCAAATGCCCTTCTCTGGATATTCACCCGGCGCACGGGAGACAGCAGCCCTCCCTGCGCCGGCCCGGGCAGCTCTGGGGCCATGTCGTGGAGAAGCCCGTCCGGCAAGCTGGCCCTGCTGTGTGGAGTTTCCCCCGGGCCGGGTCAGGTCTGTGAAGTGCTACAGTGTGGGAATGTGCTCGGCACACATGAGCTTCTGCAGGAATCTGAAGCAGCCAGCTTCTACTTTACCTCTGCCCAGGCGGGAGGGTTTTTACTAATTCCAAAGAGTGAACCTGCCAATAGTGAAAATAACCACACTGCATTCCCAATCACTGAGTGCCGCCTCCGTGCCGGAAACCACAGGACCCTCTCCAGCCCTCACAAACACCCACGCGCTTTCCCTCAGTCCAGCCCCTGGGGAAACTGAGGCTCGCGGAGCAGAGTGGCTTGCCCAGGTCCGTCTTCTGCTGGTGGGTCCACCGCGTGGTGTCGCTGCGGTGACCTGAGCATGGCAGCGGCTCCAGCTGCCAGAGCGGTGTCCAGGGCCCGCATCCCGAAGACAGCAGCCTGCACTGCCCCGTGACGCAGCCCGCCTGTGCGTGTGGCCCCGCGCCAGCCTCCTGGGCTGCAGACGGCCTGAGTGGGCCCCCGCCTCCTGCTGGGGGGCGCCCATGCCAGACCGCGCTCCTCTGGACCTGATCTTTGGCCTGCTCCGTGACGCTCCGTGCTAAGGCCTCGGGCGGTAGGAGCGCGGGGAGCCCCAGCACACTGGGCGCTGAGGGGTGCAGGGACTCTGAGGCCGCTGCCCGGTCAGGCCCAGCGGGGCGCACCGTGAAGAAGCCCTGGCGCCTGCTGCTGGAGAGAAGGCTGTGGCTTTGCTGGGTGCTCAGGGGGCCCCTCGGCCCCCAAAGATAATGAAGAGCGATGGGGTCAGACCCCAGTCCTGGCCCACCCGCCTGGCCCACGACAGCCACCGCCTCTCCCTGTCCCTGCGCCTGCTGCAACACCCCGGATCCCGCCGGAGCCAGGAGGACTCTTGACGGACACTGCCAGCTGCGTCTGAGGAGAGGCTTGCCCCGTGTTGCTGCATGGCAGACTCACCCGAGGGCACTGGCGCATCGGTCCCGACAGCGCCGCCGGGCACCGGCGTGGCCAGCACAGGGTCTCGCCCCCTGCTGGGACGCAGCCCTTAGTCTTCAGAAGGTGTCCGAGGACTCAGAAGCACTTCACGGCTGCGTGGCGTCCGAGGCCGGAAGACCTCACACATCCCCATTCTTCCCGCTGCTGACTGAGGACGGGAGGGGCACCTGGGCACGCGTGTGTGAGTGTGCGAGCACAGAACGTGTACAGCGTGCTTGGTGCAGCGCCTGGCTCCTGCACGGTGTGATCGAGGTGCACGGGCGTGTTTACACTCGGAGTGTATCACGGGGTCTGTAGGAGTCTACGTGGAGGGTGTGCGCCGCCGTCCACAAAACGGGCCGCACACCCTGGCGCTGCGTCCCCCTCCGCCTGGTTCACAGACCGGGCCCCGTGTGGCTTCCGACTCTGCCCACGACAAAGTGACCACGCGGGAAACAGCTCGAACTGACTCAGCACGTGGAGGCGGCCAGGGCGGCGCACTGGAGACCTGAGAGAGGACTCCCGGGCGGCTGCGGGAGGGGCCGGGACGGGGCCCAGCGAGGGGGCTCGGAGAAGTAAAGCCACTGCGCCTTTTACCGTGATACTTTTAAATGTTTTATTCAAAACTTCACTGTATTTATTGCTCAAGCCAGATGCTTGTTCAGAAAACGGGGGCCGAGAGCAGATCCGTGTCCACTCGGAGGTGTGGCCCCAGGCACACGGGCTGGGAACTGGGCCTGGCTCCCCGATGCCCACCCCGCGCTGGCTGCCCCACAGGTGCCCCCTCACCAGTGCTAGACAGAAAAGTGTGGTCCCTCTTCCCTTGGCCTTGAAGTCTAGAGCTGCGTCTGGGAGTGGAGGGAAACCGAGGCAGCCTGTGGACAAAGCCAGGCACCTTCCAGAAACAGCCAGTGCGGAAACAGCCCTGGGCATCACAGCAGCCGGGCACCATCTGCTCTGCAGTCCCTGCAAGCGCTGCTCATGGCACTGTGGGCATTCGGCGGGCACAGGCTGAGACGTCTGCTGTGCGTTTGGACAGTGAGAAGCGTTTTGCGCCCCTTCCTCATGCCACCTCCCACTGGAGTGGGGCGCCCACGCGAGGCAGATGCCCTGGCTGCCCACCTCGCCCTCCTGCTGCCAGGCTGTCACATGGAACCTGGTTTTAATTCCGCTCCTGCACCCTGAGCCATCAGCCCATGTGGCCTCGCACCTCCGAACTTCGGGGAGCAGACATGGAGTCCCCACTGTGGGCCGGGAGCCTCAGCACAGAACCCTGGGGGCACCCCCAGAAACCGGCCTCCATTGGGGGTGGGCGGCTGAGAGGCCAAGCAGGTTCTCCTATCTCCTTACATTTCGAAAGAGCTTCCTGCCCAGACACGCCCGACCTTTCCCCCGGGGCGCCAGGAGCAGGTGCTGGTCAGTGACTCAGCCCCGAGCAGCGCAGAGCTCAGGCGCAGGAACGGCCTGAGTGGAGACCTGGTGGCCAGGCCTGTGCTGGGTTCTGTCCAGAGCAGCTGGTGAACCCCGGGATCTGCGGAGTCCTGCTTGCTGTACCCCACGCTCTGCCCGGGTTCTGACAAGA